>JARHVA010000565.1:982500-1067500 GCA_037957365.1 Torreya grandis
ATCTAACTTAATTAGACTAAACCCAAGGGTAACAAGTAAGTTGGTTGTGCAAGTATTTCACTGTGCCTTATTATCAACTATTAATCCATGTCTTTACCTACCTTCCATAAATGAACTAATAACTAATGTTTCCTCAGAGGATGGATCTATTGATGTATCTTATTTAGAAACCATAAGTGGATCATCATGATAACTAGATGATTTATATTTAGAGATGGATTGTAAGAAGTTGGGTTTTCAAAATGTATATTAATTATAATATCACCACAATTGATAAGATTTTGGATCTCTTTAAGTCAAGTCATGCATTGATTGAATGACACTTACTTTTATGGTATTTAGAAAATACATTACATAAAAGTGTTTTGGAAAGGTGTAGTCATATCACATGGCCTAGTATATGGCAAAGCAAGAATTTTACATTCAATTAATTTATTTAATATTGCACTTATAATGTCAAGGATCTTAGAAAATGTCTTATGTTCCTATAGGAAGGATTGAGTTTCTTCTTAGGTGGCTCTATATCATTTATTTTTATTCTTTTATTGCACGTGGTCATGGGTTAGATCCTCAAGAATTGAATTATTTTGGATAGCAAAACATTGTAAATCATATATCTCATATGTAAGCGCATATGATATAAATAATTTATCTTCAAGTGTTCTAGTCATATAAAAAGTTTTATTGAAATGGAAAGTCACCATAAAATAATTTGTCTTTAAGAGATTGTAGGAGGCTATTCAATAACATACATATTATCTTATCTTGTGGTGGATAGTAAATAAAATTATTTATGTTGGTATTGAATCTGATCACATTATCATTAATCATTTCATGATTTTCTTGATTAGTACATGTTACATTTTCAACATGATCCTAGGGCCTTCATAGATATCAAGTGTGCTAATAAAATCTCTACTATTTTAATAAATATTTGAATAGATCCACTTGGAAAACCTTAGAACTAATTTAATTCATATTTCATTAATTTTCTTGGAAATATTTTAAGTTAGATTTTTTCATCATTCACATAATCTTTTAGGGAAGCATATAAAATTTTGAGATACTTAGAGGAATATCCATTTCCATAAAATAAGTAAACTTAGTTATCATGGAAAAAGATAACTCACATCTGTGTGTGCTAAGGGGTTTTAAAATATAACATGAGAATTATCCTTAGTATTAGTCTTATTAGACCTTAGATGTAAACATTTAGTGTCTCTATTTAGTTCACCTATTGTACTCATCATAGTAATTATATAGTTATTTAGGATGGGGGAGGATAGGGATTTTTATTATCGATAATGACATTAGGCACTTCTGAGTGGGAAAATATACATGTGAAGGCACACAAACATTAAGTGTAGAAGAGGAAGAGGTCAATTAATAGAAATAATAAATACATCAATGAAAATACAATCATGATTTTTAATATCTACTTATTTCATCATGTCCATATCTTAGTAAAAGGAGAAGGATTTTCCATAACATATGTTATAATAGTCTCAATAGTATCATCCATACATTATGGATCCATTTAATATTTTAATTCATAGTCATCATCACAATTATATATATCTTTCGAATTATCATTAAAATAAATGTATCACTCATATTTTCATTGAAATAAACAATATTGTTATTTTTAAAGAAAATAAATATGCTAAACAAAGATGCAAGGGTAAAAGCACACCCTAGGGTTTGGAAAAAATAAAGGAATTACAGTTCAAAATAAATAGGGTAAAATGTTTTAATGAAAAAGTGTTTTTAGGTCAAGGACACCAATAATTATGTAAAACTAATGTGCATCCAAATCTGAATTATATGCATCAATATAACACATTAAATATATTTGAAATACATGAATTGAATTGAATTAAATACTTGAAACTTGACAAGTATAGTTCAAAATTAAATACCTATATTGTGACTTATTTGTGCTTTAAAAGGTCTAAGATGAGTGAAAAAGTCTAGAAGTATCCCCAAAGCAAACCTATAAAGTTGGTGCATATTAAATAAGTTGCAAAAAACAACAAATATTATTTTTTTTCAATCTTGGTCATGACCAATATCAATAGGTTGATCATGGTAAGATAAGTTTTGACCATAGCTAGATGATGTTAGATTATTCTAAAGCTTTTTTATATCCTTCATCTATTCCTAAAAATAAAAAACCTCTCTTAGATTTTTGAATTAAGTTGTAAATATTTTTAAATTGTTTATCTTTTCTCATAAAACCAAATCCACTCGACAAGATATTATAAAAACATAAAACTTGGGTGTAGTTATGAGGGACATGCCTCATTTAGAACCCTATTATTATATAATTTATAATTAAAAATTCACATCATCTAGCAAGTAATCTAGTGCAATATGATTTTTTTGACCCTTATTCTTGTCAATGCAATGAAAATAACTAGTAGATTTTATATGTTATTTCACTAATTGAATTCAATTTCTGGTACATGGGAGCATACATTTAAATACATGGAAAATAATAATAAAATCATAGTGTATTAACTCATCAGATATTCCTTTAGACCTTGAATATATCTCTAAATGCATTAATGCACTATATACTTATAAACTTCTTAAATTCGAATGGGATTTTATTCATGCACAAAGCCAATAAATAATAGTCACAAAAGCTAAAAAAAGAGGACCCCATGCTAAAAAATGTGAAATAAGGACCAAATGACCTACGTAAAAGAAAATAACATGATCAAACACATCAATCTTGGTTGAACCAAAATCAAACTATTTGATCCTAGTCAAAACACAAAAGTGGCAAAACTAGAAGTAGAGAAAAACAAAAATAAAACTAAATACCTAACAAACAAACATGAGAGAAATAAAAAATAAGAATAGAGGAAAAGCCAAGTGAACATGAAGAAAAAGCATGCAAGAGAAGAATAAATGCACTAAAATGAAACAATAAAATCCTAATATGGTCAATGATACAAAAACACATAAATACACTAATGCTACATCAACTTAACTAGTAATGTACTAAAATGAGGTGTTACATCCCATCTTAATTTTGAAATGCTGCATTAGTATTTGAAAAGTAATTTAAATAAATTATTAGTATTTTTTGATTTTGATGATATGTCTGGGGATCTATGATGTTTGGTTTGACAAATGTTCTATTTTATTTCATGATATTGTGTGATTAGAGGACATTTGTACAAATATCTCATATATTATATTTTAGTGTATTGGAATCTTACATGAATATGATTTAATTTTTAGATTTGATTTATATTATAATAGTTTATTTGGTATATATACATTATGATTATTTTATTACTTTGCTGTAAAGATTATAATAACTACCATTTTGTTTGACCAAGGTGATTGTAGGACTATCCCACCCTCATAGAGTGTAACAGAGGGAGAGTATCATAGGAGAGGAGGATGTAGATATTGACATTAGGAATAAGAAGATGAAACCAAACCCACACACACATACATTCACACTTCTAAATACCAAACTAAATTAGTTATGATGGATGTGATGAATGATTACTTTTACTATATATCACTATGGTTAATATTGAATACTTTACATTGATTATGGGTCGATTAATTAGTTTGTTATGGAACAACTAGTTTGGAAATGGATGTTATTATTAATGCAATTCATTAACTCTATTAATGTGCATTGGTTATATGAACCTTTGTGAAAATTCTATGTGAATTAAACTATGGATTTATAAGTATGAATTAATATGGACCTATTTTTATGCATTGTAAACCTATAGAGTAGAGGGTGTTTATTAAACCATGTCTTTGTATTTAATTATGTAAAGTTTTTTGGACTTAATTATTACCATTTTTGGTGTCCTAGTGGATATAAGGCAAAAGAAACCCTATCCTTTATTTTTAGATGAGTTTTAAAACATAGATAAATCAATTTTTATGTTGGTTTGGAAGGTTCTACTGACATCATTTCCATGCACTATTTGAACTAAAAATAAATTAGGTCATTTTGAAATAATTGGAAAGAAACATTACATTTATTTTACTATCATTATGGTGTTGAAATTGTCATTTGGTGGGAAGTTGAGTGGTAGTGTTTGGAAAATATCCAACATGAAAAAACAAGGATATGGAATTGAGTTAAAAATAATGAATAAATATGCATTTATGAATTTGTGTCTTATAATAGAGAACTTGTAGAGTTTCATGAGAAAATTGAGGGCATGTAGAATGTGGATGAAAAAAGAAATATAATAAGAATAAGGAAAATGGGAGAGTTGAGGGGGGGGGGGTTATGGAATAATTATAAGGAACATTATCAAAAGGAAAAAATGACTAATAACATCTACCTTTGGACAATGACCATTGATAGTGACCAGAAAAGTAGAGCATTTCATTTTAAAAATAAAAATTGTATGGGTTTTGCTTGTAATTGTATATGGATTGAGTTTTCTATTTAGAATCAAAATTATTTAATACCCTTGTTACATGGGTTTATTATTAAAATCTATTAAAATGTATATTTTGGAAGTACTTTGACATTAGAACCCTCTTACATTATTTAAAGAAAATAATTGAGTTTTTGTTTGATTATTTCACTCTACAAACCTAGTGATTGAACTCATTTTCATCCATAAGCCATACAAGTGAAAAAAAATGCATTTTGGATAGTGGATTACCTATGATAAATACACCAATTACATTTATTCTACCTATGTATGAAAATTTAGAAAATGAGGAATTATATTCTACTGTATAATGAGATTTATTTCTAAGATCTATAGTGAACTTGATTCTTAAACTTCCTTCACTATTTGAGATTAAAATAAGACTAGATATTACATTGATTAATAAGTTAAATATTATGTTGTACTCAGGGATGTATTTCTTGATCTAAAAATCTACTAAAAACTTGAGGATATATATTTGTAATTGTGGAATGGTAGTTATAGGTCTTTATATAGGAAGCTATAGGTTCCTACCTTGATAAAAAGGGCAAAGTTGTCTACAACCATACTTTCCTTACATAAATTATAGATTTATTTGTTGTTGGAATCGTATAATCCTATTTATTCATATATAAACTATTGAATTTGAATGGTGAGTATGTTTTGGTTGTTACTAGTCTTTTGTAATGTATAAAAGATGTAGATGAAGTTATGATTTATAATACAATCATACATATATGTGTATATGATTGATATAACACACACACACACACACACACACACACACACAAAAAAAAAAAAAAAAAAAAAAAAAACACACACACACACACACGAGATAATAATGTTCCCAATCAATATCCAACCAAGATTTTAGGTTTTATTTGTTAAAATACATATGCAAAACTAAGATATATCAAAATTTATAGATAATATTATGTGGAGTTGGCATATTAAATAATTTGGTATGACATTCAATGGTGATTTGGATTCAAATGGAATAGAATGTTAGGAGATTTTGAAAGTTTTATTTATATGAAAATATATTCCTTATCTTTTATAGATAATCTTGATAAAATGATGTTTATTCAATCTTGCTCTTGAGTAATGAAATGCCATGGAAATATATATCTATATACATACATAGATACAAATTGTGTAAATATTGAAACACAAATTAAATTTATATCACATTAAGTAATTATCAAAATAGCAAATAGGGATTAAACATTTAGTAAACAAGTGATATAATGATCTATTTCAAAATGGGTAGATAATCCTAGTTTTATGTGTACATGAGCTTTTATAATTTTGTTTAACCTATTATTCATACATGTGTATCCATGATGTCATATTAGATTGATGCTTATTTTTCATGATCAATGTGACTACGACATGTATTAGTGATTTTAATACACAAATTCTAATTTAATTTTATAGTGTTGAGGAATTTTAAGTAAACAAAAGTTGTATAATTTAATTGAGTAAAAGATAATTTATCTATTTACTTGAAATTATATAACATAGGAATGTAGCTATGATTATATTTGAAGATTAAAAATGTCAATGATATATATATATATATATATATATATATATATATATATATAAACTTGTATTTCTCAAGTGTGTTAATAATAGTTGTATATTATAAAAGTAAAGTGATTTTATGTAAAAGATGGATATTTTAAACTTGTATTGTATATTTATGTGAAGGTTTGTATTGAGTTCTTAAGTGTTTGTATGTTGTAAATATATTATTAATATGTCTTTAAACTAGTTTATAAGACTTTCTTATGATTATAGATGATTGACATATGAGGTTGATGCCGTGTAATGCATATACCTATCATCTAGTATTTTATGATAGATTGAGATTCATTAGAAGAGAGTATGTGTGTATGTGGATTTGACTCAGATCCATGAGTGATCTAAAATCTATAATAAGAAACTTTATCCAAAGTAATCTTTTAGCTGAAACATTATCATTCCACTATACTTTCTAGTTTACATTTGTATACATGATGTCATATTAGATAGAGTTAAGAAATTTTAAATAAATGAAAGTTATAAAATTCAATTAAGTAGAGGATAATGCATACATTTACTTAAAATTGTATAACATAGGCATGTAGCTAAAATTACATTTGGAGATTAAGAATGTCAATGATAGATATAAACTTGCATTTCTTGAATATGTTAATAATAGTTGTATATTAGAAAAGTAAAGTTATTTTGAAAAAAATATGGATGTTTTAAACTTGTATTGTATAATCATGTGAAGAGATATCTTGAATTATTAAGTGTTTGTTTATTATAAATATGTTATTAGTACGTATTTAAATTGGTTTATAAGACTATACCAAAATATACTTTCTTAAGATAATGGATGATTGACATATGAAGTTGATTCCATGTAATGCATTTACCTATCATTTGTTATCATATGATAGATTGATGTTCATTAAAAAGGAGTATGTGTGTGTGGATTTGACTCAGACATATGAGTGATATGAAATATATAATAATTTTTTAGGCCAAAGTAATGTTATATCTAAAACAATGTCATTCAACTATACTTTCTATTTTATGTGTATATGTGTGATGTCTTATTAGATAGAGTTAATTAATTTTTTTTATTTGATAAGGTAAAGGTTACGGGTTTTTAAGATACTAAAACTTAATACAAAGGAGATAAATATGAATTGTTTATGCATAAAAAGTATGCATAACAACAACATTCCAAATACAACTAATAAGATAAAATAGATAGTGGTTTTGCCCAACCAATTTCTATGTATTTTTAGCTATCTTTCACTTTATTTTTGACTTCAACAACTATATTTTGTGGTTCTATTTTGAGTCCCTTTGAGCCAAAGGTTTCTTCCTAGATTCCCCCTGAGTGGAGGATCATATATGATGGGTGTAACACTGATTTAGTAACTTTTATATATTTTTAAACCCTTATCTAGCCTTCTTTATCTTCTGTAACAACATAGGGCTAGGATTTGTCTTTTGTTACTAGGTCCTTAGAATTTTCTACCATAGGGAAACCCATACCTAGGTTTTTATTAGAGGAGGAGACTAGTGCAGAGGGGACTACCATGTTCATGGATTTACTATTTACTTTTAATGTCCTCATTCAAAATAGAGGGTTCAAGATCTTCTATAGGTGAGTCAAAACCATTTGAATCTTCTTTAGCATCCACCTTCAAAAGGTCAAGGTTTTAGTCTTTACACCAAGATGATTCCTTCTTTTTTTCCCTGAGGAAACTATCATTTTTGGTTAAGTGGCCTATATTAAAATAGCTATGGTAATGAAATAGTAAACCTTCATAATCCAAGGGTTAGGACCAAGAGTGATCCTCAACTTGTAATGTGATATTTTTAGGTAAATTCTTGGAGGTGTCAATATTCACCAAAATTCTTGCAAAAGTAGTGTGATAAAAATGATCGGTATCTAGATGCATTTGTAGGTAATGTCCTAGTGAATTAACAATATCCTTTAGATTAGATTAATTCAAAAATTTAAGAGGAAGAGGAAGCAAGTGAAACCAAATGGGTTTAATATTGAGTGGTTTTGTGAAAGGGTTAAAGTTAGGGGACCATGGTTTGATGAATAGGGGGTGGTGATTCAAGCACCAAAAATTATTTTAAATCTCTTCCTTGTATTTAATATTGAAAAAGATAATAAAAAAAAAATTGCACAAGGTTAAATATCAAGAGTACCTATTAGGAGGGGTTGCCAATGCTTCAAGATCCAAGCATGAAACTCTTAAAGTTTTGGGTAGTAATCAATGAATCTACATATGAGACCTTTGGCTGACAAGAATTATTGTAATCTGATCACTTGTTTGATCTCTTCCTCATCAAAGGTCACAATAGAGTTAGAAGATACATGTTTGAGAGGTATGGGATCTAATTTTAGATATATGTTATGATATACTACTTAAATGAAGGATAAATACTTTTTAGGGTTCACTTTAGCTTCCAATTCCATGATGTCTAGGTCTCTATTGGCATTAAGGGTTCTATCATTGGCTAGGTAGATTTGAGTTGAGTTAACTTTGTGATTTACATCTTCTATCATAGTCTTTCATATAGGGTCCATCATTTACACAATGTATATTTTACAAACTACTTTAGAATTTTGCATAGTGACAACCTTCTGCCTAGAGTCACTAGACACATGGGAGCTTCTACCATGAGCAAAAAGGGAAGCAACACTAGTATTTTGCATAACAATAATCTTTTACTCAAAAATTCTAGACACAAAAAATCTTCTACCATGGGCATGAAGGGAAGAAATTTTGGTCTTACATGTAGTGATGGCCTTCTACCCAAACTTACTAGACATAGGAGAGCTTCTATCATGATCATGATGGAAAGTAGTGTTAGTCTTCCATGTAATGATGGCCTTCTTCCTAGAGTCTCTAGACATAGGGGAGCTTATGCCATGAGTGGGAAGGGAATTAACATCAGTATTCCACATAATGATGGAATTTTACCTAGAAATGCCAAACACAAAATAGATTCTACCTTGCACATGAAGAGAAGTAGTGTCATTCTTCCAGACAACAATGACCTTATGCTCATAATCACTAGGCATGAGAGATTCTACCATGAGCATGAGGGGAATAAACATTGATATTCTATGTAAAGACAACCTTATATTCAAAATCACCAAACATAGGAGAGATTATGATAAGATCATGATATTAATCAGTGATGGTCTTCCATTCAATGATGACCTTATATATATAAACTTCAAAACTAGGAGAATTTCTATCATGAGTAGGAAGAGGATCGGGAGGAACCATTTCAAAAATATCTAAATATATGCCACCCCCTTATAATAAATGAAATTTGTAGAATTAAATTGAGTAGAGAATAATATATCTATTTAATTAAAATTATATAACATATACATGTAGATATTATTACATTTGGTTATTAAGAAAGTCGACGATAAACATTAACTTGTATTTCTAATATTTTTTAATAATTATTATATATTGGAAAAGTAAAGTGATTATTTGTATGCAATTGATCTAGTTTATAAGACTATACCATAGTATACTTTATTGTGATAACAAACAATTAACACATGAGGTTGACACCATGTAATGCATATACCTATCATCTAGTATCATATGATAGATTTAGATTTATTATTAGAGAATATGTGTGTAAATTTAACTTATACCCATGAGTGATTTTAAATTTATAATGCAAAACTTTGGCTAAAGTAATGTTATAATGATACATTGTCATTCAACTATACTTTCTAGTTTAAATACGTATGCATGATGTCATATTAGATAGAGGATTATTTTATTAGTATATGTGAGTGTTTTATTTATTAGTGAGTATAATAAATATGTTTTGGTTTAATTTTTAATATTTGTATTGCCATTATCTATCCCTCTATGAAGGGAAGTGCCACTCCCAATGGAGAGGTGTGCAGGAGATTGATGGTTTTTGATTGGAGGAAAATCACCTTGATGATGATATCCCTCTTTTTAGTTGATCAACCATTATAAATACATAATCATGGATATTATATCAATTTTTGAGTTGTCTTATGGAGCTCAAATATTTTTCTTACTTACTATCAGGTGATATTATGACTTACAATGAAAAATTGTAATATTTGTATATTTAATATTTTTTATTATTAGATATAATAATGGATGTACACTTGTACATGATTCATAATGATGAAAATACAATAATATATATATACATGTTTAACTATAAAAATAGATTATTTCAATATACTATTGTACCATTCACTCAACATATGTGTTATGAGATAATTTTTTATCTTTTGAACTATTTAAGGGAAAGTTAAATTTATTATAACTTAACCAGTGGGTTAATTGTATTTATTGCACATGCTATTTTTGATATATTTAATTTTTAAACATTAAACCATTATGTTAAATTTATGGATAAAATTATCTATAAAGTATACTATTGATGCTTGGATTTGCACCCTTGAGAAGATGCTCAATTCTCCGCATCCAAGCAGCATAATGGAATCATCTCTCTTGTTGTGGGTGACAATTCTATTGAGATGAATCTCTAGAATAACCATAAGCATATTACAAGCAAAGAGGGAAGCTAGGTTATAATTCACCTTCACCATTCTACTTTATTTCAACAAATCTACCCCCAAAACCTATTTGATTACCATTATAACTTCCAACAATGGAGTCTAAAACAAATTCTATAATCACATACTTGACACACCACCTATAAAACCCACTTCTCGAGACTTAGCACCACAAAAAAATTGGCCACATAAGGGTTTCCAAAATCACTGACTTCATTATCTAAAATGTAGAATCTAAAATGTAGAATCTCCGCTACCTAGATGCATAATTCTTTCACAAATGGGAATCACAATCGATAAAGTTTTCCTCACAAGTATTTCACACACCCCAACTTGATTACACATAAAATGCCATGTCATAACAATAAAAACACCATCATTAAAATATCCATCACCCTTTATCATAAACCTTGAAAATATTAATAATCATAATTACACCACTTCTATCCTGTCATAATCCAACAAATTCTCTGTACTGTTATCTACCCTCTCATCATCCCTTTGATCAATCCTTATATTCACTAGATAATCTACCACTTTATTTCTTTCACAAAATAAATGGGTACAATACCAACTATGAAAGAGCCCCAACTTTTCCTAAGCCTATGAAAAAATATTTTCTAAGCGTAGACTTTGGCCTTTTGAATAGAGAGATCCTGAATTATAACTTGAGCATCACCCTTTATTTATAAACACTCCACTCTGCATTCAAGAGATTAATCAATCCACACCACCACTAATTTTTATTCAACTTCATTATTAGTCCCATCAAGGAGCTTGAAGTAACATACTTTTATTAAAGAGCCACTATAGTCTTTAATCATGCATCTTCCTCCTAAAGCCCATGGATTGTGATGATAGGGTCTATAAAAATTTAACTTGAACTAACCTATATTTATGGGATTTTATATTGTTGAAGCTCTATTTTTATTTTTATAATTATTTACTAATAACCCTTTAATGGGATAGGGAACTATATATTTCCATTTAGCACACATATACATATCCCATTGGGATAAAAATCCTTGTTTCCTCTTTATTTGATAAGAAAGTACTTATGAGATAGAGAGTTCCATTTAATGTAACATCGCATAAAATAGTATCTCTTTATCCCAAAAATTGTTGGACTACACCTCCATAGACTATAAAAATATTGATTCACATCACCTATTAGCCAGGAAGATAAGTCCATACTTAAAAAATAAGGACAAGCCTAAGACTAATTAAACTTACTACACAACCAAACCCAATACCAAATTATAAAGGGGCATTTAAACAATAGATGATTCATTGATTCATCTTCTAATTTACACATACAACACTTTGAATGACCTATTACTCCCATTTTATTTAGTATATCTTGAGTTGGAATACAAAATTGAATTGCCAACTAGGTAAAAGCCCCAACTTTTATAGACCTTCTTTACCCCAACATAAAAAACATGCCCAAGCTAGAGACTCATCTGTAACCTCCACCATATGATGTTTGAGTTTGAATAAATAAATGCCTATTTTTGGTCTAATCCAATGAATCCAATCCTATTTATTATTTAGTAAAATTTTCCTCTTCAAAAGACAAGCCTTCAAAACCCTTCCCTATACTTGTGAGATCAAAATATTAACTCATAAGGCTCATAAAGCTCATCCATATTTATTAGTGTAAGATCATGACTTTCCTCAATTACAGATACCTTAGCGTCAAACCTGTAAGATAGAGATCTTAAGACCCTTTTGAACAACAAGTTCCTCTTTGAGATCTTTTCCAAGACTACTGATCATATTAACCACATCATCCACTCTATTCAAGAAGGATGCCATATAATCCTCTTCCTTCATTTTGATACTCTTAAACTATCTTTTGAAAGTTTGCAATTTTTCTAGCTTGACCTTTGAGTCTCCTTCATAGATTGTCTTCAACTTAGTCCCCATCTCCTTAGCTATTTGATAGTGAATGTACTTTGAGAACTCAGTCTCTAATAGACCACTAGAAATAACATTCATACCTTTCAAATTGATTTCAAATAGTTTCTTATCAACAAAACTAGTAGGATAACTAAAAGGAATAACATATCCATGAACAGAAATCTTCCAAACATAAAATCCTAGAGCCATGATAAAAGTATGCATTCTTGAACTCCAAAAGGCATAGTTATAACCATTAAACAATGGAGCTTATTTGGAAGAGAAACCACCTTGCATTCCTTGACTTGCCATTATACCTAAAAATCACCTTTCAAGTTGTTAAGCCAAAAAAAGGACCTATTATAATACCAATTAATATAATTACACACCAATGATAAGGGGGGCTGAATCAGTGGTTAACAATAATGCAATTCAATTCCTAACTCTTCAAGATATTTAACCAATCAAATAAATATGCAAGATAAATGAATTAAAGAACAAACATGAATGTAATCATTACACAATAATTATGTGGAAAACCCTCATAGGGGAGAAAACCCACTCTCAAGTCTGCAAAACAATAGACTACAGTCCTATAAGATGATCACCAACATGAGGCTTTAGTGAATCACCCACTTCACAAGGAGCACCAACCCCTAAAGATGATAAACACCAACTTGCCTAGGATGTTGAGCACCAACACAACACCTATAAAATGAATAGTTCTTGAACTTTGATTACTTCTCAATCTGATAGATAAACCCTAAAATAACACTCTTATCCAAGTCTACAACTCCACATAAGTCACCAACACCAAGCTATCTCTTCAACACAAGTAAATAACCCCTTTCTTAAATATTTCACTCATATACAAATATTAAATCATAAATATAATAAAAAAAAGCAATAGAATAAAAAAATATGCTAATTCTAAATAAATTTTCCTTTGTTCAGTCTGATATAAACATTGGTCACCAAGACCACCAACAACCTTTTAACAAGGTCTTCAAATATCAACACCCACACTTACTTATCTAGCTTGTTTCACAGACCCAAAAAGCATAAATCACCTTGTATATATACCAATATTAATTATGGTCAGAAATATATATTTTATAAAAATTTAGGAAGAATTATTTATGTCTCCTAAGGTCAGCCATGATCATCTGCATAAGCTTTCTATACCATACCACGAGTTCATATCATAAACATCTCACAAATGAAGCATAGCTCCACTTGTAAGACTATGTTTAACCAATAGGAGATTGATAAAACCCTAAAAACAAATAAAAGGGATATTAAATAATTAATCAACACTCTCTAATGATTATAAACACTTGATCTAACCATCTACCCTATAAACAAACTCAATCATCCAGAATAAGTTCCTTTTAACTAGCAAAACCATCATGGTCAATTATGAGTCAACCATTCAATCATCTCCAAGTGACTAGGAACAATAATAATCTCATGGATAGAGGTCATACATCCCATACATCACCTCAAAGAGCTCGTACCCATCCATACTCATTGATTAGGCCTTCTAATTTCACTTCTCACTCTGATTGGTCTTTTTCACTCATGACAACATTTCCTTTATATCGACTAGACATTTTTGAGGACCTAGAAAATTGACATAGATAAATGAATATTCATTAAAATTTTCATGAAATTTTTATGCAAGTCACAATATTCATCACAGACCAATTCTTTCACTTGGTTACTGTCATAAATCTCTCACAATATCAAAAATATTGTTAAGAAACACTTTTATATGGGACCCAAAAGCAGTCAAGATTAACTAAACACATCTTAAAAAGAATATATGAGTCATATACAACCTAAAATCATCATAATATCCATACATCATCTTCTTTATCACCTACAAGCAAGATCTTCAACATCGGGTCTAAGACTAGGAATTTTGCACATAAAACCCTGCTTACTTTCTTAACAATCATTCATAAAGGATAGGACCTTAATATATGAAATAATGTTTGGAGATACTTATTAGTAAGCCTATACACCTTCTCCAAAATTATTATCTCCCCATGAAAATTCTAGATGAGATAATGAATTTGAGAACTTTTTTCTCGAGCTCAAAAAACACCATTCGAGCACCCTCTGATGCATATGAAGGCTTTTATTGAATTTATCTCTCCTTATATAAACTTATACCTCATATATATTATTTAAAAAACTTATTTGAACATCTCCCATGATAATAAAATCTAAATGAACCTAAAAACACCCTTTGACCCTTCACAAAGCCTCACAAACCCACCTAGGCCAACTAGGCTGAGCCAAGCAACCTTACAAACCACTAGCCACATCTTTAAAACCATCTATCTGACCTCTCATAATCCTATACATGTCCAAAATGAATATTACAAGCATAGTGATCTCCATACCATGGCATACAAGCCATAGGACTTAAAAAACCTATAGGCAACCATGCATGATCAAGCATACAAGTCATAAAATGACTTCAATACCTCATGAAGGCCATATGACATCAAACCTTGAGCATAAAAAACATTAGGAATAAGTCAAATATCATCATACCAATCTCCATTCAGCCATACAACATCCACCTAGGACACCCATGCACATCCTTGTAAGTATCACATTGCTCTAAGTACATTAGACCACCATGTTCCATCAATCTGACTTGTTTAGACCATTTTGTCATCACCAATGCCATGTGACATTAATGAAAACAAATATACCATAAATATCCCAACAAGGATACCTCTCTTGAATGAAAGCTTCATTACTAAGTCTAACCAAAGATATGGACATGTGACTAAATGGATAGGGGTGCCCAATTTTGACTTAAAGGACCAAAATTTGGTCAACATATACTAAATTAAAGTTATTTTTATATGTAATTCTCTAGTAAAACCTTGTGGGTTTCTAACATTGTGATATTAGAGAAAATATTCAAACACTTATATCTCATGAGTCCACTAATGTAAATTACTTCTCTCATTTTAATAAGGAGAATGGATCAAAGAATATTGAATGTTGAGGGAACTTTTAATGAGAATCCTCAAACTGATCCTAATTAGTTAGCAATCAAATAAGATTCAAAACTTAATCAAATTCTCACTATCATGAATGAAACAAGAGAAAAATTAGTATCCCTATAGTAGGAAGTTCATGGGCAAGGTGAGAAAAATGAACAATAAACACCAAAATAACAACTAGTTGGTCATGAAGAACCTCAAGATAAAATACATGCTAAGGTGCATCAAGTATAAAGAGCTCAAGTAGGTACATAACTTGTGCAAGATATGAAAAAAGTGAATTTACCCAAGTTTAATGGTACAATGTTGGGTGATAGAGTTGAATCCTAGCTTATAAAGATAAAAAATATTTCAAAATTTAGAATTTTTTAGAGATAATCAAGGCTATTTGGAGATCCTACCAATTGGTTAGTGAAGAAATAACTTGGTGGGCCAATAAGAAGCAAGAAATGGGTCTTGATTACACTACCATTACTTTAGAGTAGTTTATAACCTTATTTAGAGTTTAGTGACTACCCTAGTTTTATTTTATTTATAAGTTAATGGATTTTTAAAATTTGAAAAAAGGAGATCCATTAGTGAATGAGTATTGGGAACAATTCATAATTTTTTTGAAATATGTAACTAAGTATGAAAAAGATGAACATTTTTAGATTCAAAAGTTCATCATAGGATGGAACATCCACCATGTACTACATCTTTGAAAAAATAATTAAGAGCATAAATTGAAAGCACTTTTTGAAGTTAGATAAAAATTTAAAAATAAGTTTGGAAGCTCAAAAATAAATTTCAAGAAAAAGAATTGAAAATGGAATGAGAATTCCAAGAATAGATTCAATAGTTAGAATATGAGGTTCAATAATATTTTAAGAAATAGAAAAATCATATATGGTTTTAAAGAAGTATTCAAGGGAGGCAATTAGTCTGAGAAGAAAGAACCAATTAGCAAATGTTTTACATGTGGAGGAGACCATTATGCTAAGGACTATCATCAATGGAAGATAAATAGTAAAAATAAGAATTAATACACCTCTACATCACAATAGGGAACCTTTCAATAATGAAATCATGTATTTGTTGACAATCATCAAGTTGAATTTCAAGCTTATTCCATTTAAGTATTAGGTACTTAATTTGGGCATCTTATTTCTATTTTAATTGATACATGAGCCATTGGATGCTTTATCTCTCCTAAAATGTTAATAATTTATCTAGGAAACCTAATTTTATCCCAAATTATCACTTAGTTTAGTATGAGAATAAATCAAAGAATCAAGGTTTATATGTGTCTTGTAGAGGCTGAGGTGAAGTTACCATAATTGAACTTGGTAATTGATCTATATACAACACCACTTGGAGCATATGATGTGATTCTAGGAGTAAATTTATTTTTTAGGCATGAAGCTAAGGTCGGCTACTTTATTATGAAGGTTGAATGCTTAAATGATTTGGGGGGTCAAATCCAAATTCAGGGAGAAAGGAGAGAGATAAAACTCAGATAAATATTATCTATGTAATTTTAAAATACTTTGTATAAAAGAGATGTCAATGTATTATTGGTTTAGAAGGATAGTATAGGAAATTTGTAACAAATTTCTCTAAGATAACAAATTTAATCACCTCTTTGAAATGAAAAGAGTAACATTTTATTTCATTCAATAAGTGTGAATATTTTTTTCAAATGTTGAAAAAGAGGTATAATTCAATATCAGTGTTATAGATTTTAGATCAAATGGTTATTTTTTAGTAATAAGTTTGTTCATGAGATAGTCTAGGAGGGTTTATTTTGTTGGATGTATCAGTTGTATCTTTTGAATCAAGGAAATTGAAGCCTTATGAGTCAAATTATGCCCCAAATGACTTAGAGTTAGCTTCCATAGTGCATGATTTAAAAGTATGGATGTATTACTTGTTAAAAATACCTTTTTAACTCAAAAATAAATAAATTGGGGATTAAATACATATTTACCCAACCCAACCTTAATGCTAATCAAATATGATGGTTAGAATTCTTGTTAGATTATGACTTTGATAGTAGCTACATTAAGGGAAAATAAAATAGAGTTATAACTGCTCATAGTCATAGAAGGTATATTGAAACTTTAACTACTATTAGGAGTACATTTTAAGATTAGGTAGTGAAGTTCTCCCTAGGAGATGAATTCTATGAGTAGATAAAAAAAGTTTTATAAGATGAGTCATAAGATCCTAGATATAAAGGATTTTAATTTGAGAATGATGGAATTTTAAGATACAATGGAAGGATATACATGATTGATAAAGAAAATTTGAGGATTATCATGTTGAAGGAGTTACATAGTGCTCCATATTCAGGACATCCTAGTGTAACTAAGCTCTTAATGAAGCTAAAACTATTGTAGTTCTAGAAATGAATCAAGAAAGTTGTAATAATTTTTTCTTCAAGATGCTTAGAATGTTAACATGTCAATGATTAACATATGCATCCTACTAGGTTGTTGTATCCACATTTCATACTAGAATGGAAGTGGCAAGTCATTAGTATGGACTTTGTCTAAGGTTTGCATATGTCAAGGAGCTGCCATGATATGATATTGGTGGTTATTGATAAACTCACTAAAATAACACACTTCATTCCAGATAATGTGATAAATGATGCACCAATTCTTTCCAAAAGGTTTTTAAAGTAAGTGTATACATTACATGGGTTTTAAATAACATGTTTTTTAGATAAATACCCTAGGATGATCTCAAGGTTTTGGAAAATTCTTAATACAAGCTTAGGTACATAGTTGAGCTTTAGTACTAGTTACCATTAAAAAATGGATAAATAGAAAGAGTGAATTAGATCTTAGAGGATATTTCAAGGATGTATTGCATGGAATGGTGATACAAATGGGAAGAGTATCTTCCATTATTTGAATTTTCTTATAACAATTCATTTTAATTAGCATGGAAGACGGCTCATTTTGAAGCATTTTATGGTAGGTGTAGAACACCATTCAATTGGGATAAATTAGAAAATAGAGTGGTCTTTGGATATGATATAATCATTAAAATAGAATAACATGTGAAATTAATAAGGAAAATATTCATTAAATCCAATGACAAAAAAAAATTATACTGATTTGAAAAAGATAACAAGAAAACTTTCAGTTGGAGATAAATTTTTTCTGAGTCAAACCCCAAAAAAGTGCCATTAAGTTGAAAAATAAAAAAAATTATCACCAAGATATATGGGACCCTTTTAGGTTCTAGAAGTGATTAATACTGTAGTGTATAGACTTGATTTCCCACCAACTTTAACACAAATACATAATGTTTTTTATCTTAATAAATATATAGCCGATCCATCACATGTATTGGATCGCAATACATTACATGATCTAGATCCATGGGTGGTGACACTATAACCAATCATAATAATTGATACTCATAAGCTTAAATTACATAACATAGAAGTATCACAATTCAAAGTCTACTGAGACCAACATTATGAAAATAGTGACACATAGGAGGATTATGAGGAATACTATAGGTTGTTTCCTCATTTATTTGAATAATTTTCTAATGAATATTATTATTTATTTTAAAAACTTATGTTTAAAATAAAATTAATCAAGATGATGACCTATTTAAGGGGAAAGATATTACATCCTATCCTACTCTTTAACGACTACATTTGTATTATGGAATGAATTAAAACTATTGAATAGTATTTTATGATTCTGATGATATGTTTGGATATCTATGTTGTTTGGTTTGACATATATTTTGTTTTATTTCATGATATAATGTGATTAGAGGAAATTTTTACATGTATCTAATATACTATATTTTAGTGTATTTTAATATTATGTGGATATTATTTGATTTACAAATATGATTTGTCTTACAATAATTCATTTAATGCATATAGGTTCTGGCTATTTTATTATTATTTTTGTAAATTTTGGAGTAGCTACCATTTTGTTTGACTCATGTACTTATAGGACTGTTCCAACCTCATAGAGAGGAATAGAGGGAGAGTATCATAAAGGAAGAAGATGAAAATATTGACATTAGAGATAAAAAAGGGAAACTAAACCACCCCCCCCCCCCCCCCCCCCCACACACACACACACCCAAACACACACACATTCACACTTTTGTATGTTGAGTGGAATTAGTATTGATGGATGTGTTGAATGTTTAATTTTACTATCTATCACTATGGTTAATATTTCATGATTTTCATTGATTATGGTTCAATTACTTACTTTATTTTAAAATAACCATTTTAGATATATAAGTTCTTATTAAAACAATTCATTAACTTTGTTAATGTGCATTGGTTGTATGAGCCTTTGTGAAATATTTGTGTGAACTAAACTATACATTTTTTAGTATGAATTAATATGGACCTATTTTTATGCATTGTAAACCTATAGATTACATGGTGTTTATTAAACAATGTCTTTATATTTAATTATGTAAAGTTTGTTAGACATAATTCTTACCCCTTTTTTGTCTTAGGGGATATAAGACAAAATAAACCCAAGCATTTATCTTTAGATGAGTTTTAAAAATTAGAGAAGTCAATTTTTATATTGGTTTTTAATATTCTAGTGTCATCATTTCCATGCACTATTCAAATGAAAAATAAATTGGGACATTTTGAAATCATTGGGAAGAAAATTTAGGATTCTTTAGCTAGTATTACTATGTTGACCACTCCATATTTTTTGAAGTTGAGTGGTAGGGTTTGACATGAAAGAACCATGAAAAAACAAGGATATGGATCTTTATTTAAAATGAAATAATGAAGGAATATGTATTTATTAATTTAATTCTTATAATGGAATACTCTTAGAGTTTTAAGATAAAATCAAGGGCATGTATAACATGGATGAGAAAGAGAAATATAATAAGAAATAAAATGAGAGAGTTGAGGAGTGTCATGGAAGGAGTAAGATAATAATTGAAAGGAAAAAATATACTACCAACATCTTTATTTGGATGATGACCATTGCTAGTGACTAGACAAGTAGAGTATTTCATTTTGAAAATAAATTTTGTAGAGGTTTTGCTTGTAATTATATATAGACCGAGTTTTCTATTTAGAATAAGAATTATTGAATTATCTTCTTTTTTTAGAGAGGTATAAATGTTTATGGGGACCTTTACCATTAACATAATATCTCAAAAAAACTATTTGGTTTGTCTTAACAGATGAACCATTAAGGCATTTAACCACCACTATCTAGACAAAACATACTTCCATTAAGTATTTTAAATACTTAAACTTAAAAACATAGAAAAAAATTACAAGTATGGAGACTATCATAAACTATAAGTTGTTTTATACCAAATGAAAAAACATAATAAAAAGACCACCATCTAATCTATCAAAATGACTTGGTCACCCCTCAGGTGTCAACTTGAACTTGAATGATTCTCTGAACTTAATTTTTCTCTAGCACCTCTAGTCCTTGAATTTCAATTAGTTGTAGACAAGAAGGTGCCTTCAATATGGAACCCTCTTACATAATAGTTTCATATAATGATATAAATACATAATAATTTTGCATTTTTTTTTCTTCTTGTGTTCCCCTAATGCCTTCACCTTACCTATTTTGTCTTCCCTCCATGGAGGTGCCTAAAAGATGCCACAAGCAAAACCACAAGCCAACCATTTGACCATCTGTAGCCTCACCATCATCCTATGCAAAACTCTCCATTTTTACAATAGAGGGAGAGGGGATGAAATTTCTTGAAATTTTGGAGGAACCACTCCCTTTTCTTCTCCCTCTCTTTTCCCTAGAACATAATGAATCCACTTATTCAAAAAAATTTAAAAGAGCAACAAATCTCTCCTTCAAATCCCTAAAAATAGATATTGGGATAAAGCTAAGACCATCCTTCCCTAAGAAAGTGAGCTTATAAAAAGGTCCTTCCTACATTTTTCATACCTTTGATAGTAAATTTATCCTATAATCTAGCCAAACAAAGAAAGCAACTAAATCTTTTACCTAATATTTATCTGTAATAACCATAAGTAGATTACAAGCAAAAAGGGTAGCTAGATTATAATTCACCTTCACCATTCTACTTTATTTCAACAAATCTACCCCCAAAACCTTTTTTATTACCACTATCACTTCTAATGATGGAGTCTAAAACACATTTTGTATCACATCCTCAACACACCACCTAAAAAGCCCAATATCCTAGACTTAGCACCACAAAAAAAAGTGGCCACATAAGGGTTTCCAAAATCTCTAACTTCATTTATCTAGAATGTAGAAGCTCTACTACCTAGATGCATAATGCCTTCACAAATGGGAAGCACAATCAATAAAGTTGTCCTTGCAAGTATTTCACACACCCTAGCTTGATTACACATCAAATGCCATGTCATAACAATAAAAACACCATCATTAAAATATCCATCACCCTTTCTCATAAACCTTGAAAATACTAATAATCATAATTACACCACTTCTATCCTTTCATAATCTAACCAATGATCTTTGCTATTATCTACCTTCTCATCCTCCCTTTGATCAATCCTAACATCTGCTAGATAATCCACCACCTTATTTATTTCATGAAAGAAATGGGTACAATACCAACTATGAAAGACCCCCAACTTTTCCTAAGCCTATGACATAATATTTTATAAGTGTAGACTTTATCCTTTTGAAGAGAGAGATCTTGAATTACAACTTGAGCATCACCCTTTATTTATAAACACTCCACTCTGTATTCAAGAGCTAACTCAATCCCCACCACCAATAATTTTGATTCGACTTCATTATTAGTCCCATCAAAGAGCTTGAAGTAACCTAATTGTATTAAAGATCCACTATAGTCTTTAATCATGCATCTTTCTCCTAAAGCCCATGGATTGAGATGATAGGGTCTATAAAAATTTAACTTGAACCAACCTAGATTTGTGGGCTTTTAGATTATTGAAGATCTATTTTTATTTTTATAATTATCTATTAATGACCATTTAATAGGAGAGGGAACTATATATTTCCTTTTATCACACATCTGGATATCCCATTGGGATAAAAATCCTTGTTTCCTCTTGACTACTTATGATATAGAGAGTTTCATTTCATGTAACATCACATACAATAGTATCTTTTTATCCTCAAAATTGTTAGACTAGACCTCCATAGACTATAAAAGGAGTGATTCACATCACCTATTGGCCAGGAAGATAAATCCATATTTAAAAAATAAGGATAAGCCTAAGACCAATTCAACTTACTACACAACCAAACCCAACACCAAACTATAAAGGGACATTCAAAAAATAGATGATTCATTGATTCATATTCTAATTTACATATACAAAACTTGAAGGACCTATTACTCCCATTTTATTTAGTATATCATGAGTTATAATATGAATTTGAATTGCCAACTAGGTAAAAGCCCCAAATTTTTGCAGACCTTCTTTACCCCAACATAAAAAACATGCCCAAGCCAGAGACTCATCTATAACCTCCACCATATGATATCTAAGTTTGAATAAATAAATTAATATTTTTTATCCAATCCAATGAATCCAATATTATTTATTATTTAGTAAAAATTTCCTCTTCTAAAGATAAGCCTCCAAAGCCCTTCCCTATTCTTGTGAGATTAGAAGATTAACCAATTTTTTTTAAGAACTACCTCACCTAGCCAAACTAATTGAAAATCCAAATAATATTCTAATTTATTACCCCAAATATCTTTTAAAATTTATATCATATTTAATCCTTCAAAAATTTATGCTAAGGTTCTATGTCCATGACAAGAATATTGCCAAAAATAATCTTTTTGACCATTATTTATTGTCCAATAAACATGCTGGAAAAAAATTGACCTATATTTAAGTAAAAATTCCACACATGAGATCGTATAGGAGGATTAGCCACTAAAAAAAAACTATATAGATCCTTTGAGCCCATATACTTAGCCTAAAGTATCTTACACCAAATACTATCAGAATTGAAAAGCATCAACCATACCAACTTAGACCCTAAAGTTAAATGATGAAGCTGAAATTCCTTAATACCTATTCCACCACTATGTTTACTTTTGTAAAAATTCTCCCCATTTCATCAAAGTAATATTTTTAAATTCTCCTATCTATTTCCATAAAAATTCATTCATTTTCTTATTTAGTGACTTGAAAACTTGGAAAGGAGGGTGTAAAATAGAGAAGCAATAAGTTGGGACTGCACTTAAGACTACATTAATTAAAGTGATATGTCCCACTAAGAAAATTAATTTCACTTTCCAATAGGATAACCACACTTTTAATTTATGAACCATCTCATTCCATAAACCTTCTTTTCCTATACTAACGAAGAGAAGAACCTCCAAATATTTTCTAGGAAGCTTTCCAATTTTAAAACCTAAAATCTTAGCCAATAGTTTTTGAACCAACTAATCACAATTTACAAAGTAAATTTTTTTATTTACCTTCATTTAAAAACTAAATAGAAGCATATTCATAAAATTTAAAAATATATTTTATTTCTTTAGCTTCTTCAACCAAATCTTGTCTAAAAAAGAAGGTATCATCTACAAATTAATGATGAGAGAGAATTTCCACATTATCCACCACTTTTAAACCCTTCAGTCCCCCAATTGATTTATCCTATCAACCTACTCTTTATAATTCCTCTTCCATCAAAAATAAAAGAAAAGGGGAAAGGTGATCTTTATGCCTCAATCCCCATAAGTGACTTGATAACTTGGAAAGGAAGGTGTAAAATAGAGAAGCAATAAGTTGGGACTGCACTTAAGACTACATTAATTAAAGTGATATGTCCCACTAAGAAAAATCATTTTCATTTACAATAAGATAACCACACTTTTAATTTATGAACCATCTCATTCCATAAACCTTCTTTTCCTAGTAAAGAGAAGCACCTCTAAATATTTTCTAGGAAGCTTTCCAATTTTAAAACCCAAAATCCTAGCCAATATATTTTGAACCAACTGATCACAATTTACAAAGTAATTTTTTTTTTTTTTTTACCTTCATTGACCAACTAAATATAAGCATATTCATAACACTTAAAAATATATTTTATTTCTTTAGCTTCTTCAACCAAAGCCTATCCAAAGAATAAGGTATCATCTACAAATTAATGATGAGAGATAATTTCCACATTATCCACCACTTTTAGAACCTTTATTCCCCCAATTAATTTATCCTATCAAACTAATCTTTCTAATGCATCTTCCATAAAAAAATAAAAGAAAAGTGGAAAGGTGATCTCTATGCCTCAATCCCCATAAAGCTTAGAAAAGCCTTGTTAGACTACCATTAATCAAAACTAAAAATTTAGGTCTAATAATACAAATAAAAACCCAATCGCACCAATCTTTACTGAAACCAAATTTACTTAGAATATTCAACAAAAAATACCAATTCACGCTATCATAGGTTTTACTAATATCTAACTTAACCAACATCCCTTTTTGATGATTATGAGATAGAGAATGAATAATATCATGAACCACTATGATACCTTCTTAGATATTCCTAATGAGAACAAAACCCACTTATTATTTTAAAATCAAAACATCAAGAAGAGACTTGAGCCTACTATACATAGCTTTAGATATAATTTTATACATTGTGTTACATAATGTAACTAGCCTACAATCACTGAAAGAAACCTGAGATTCCTCTTTTGTAAATAGATAAAATAAAGTTACATTCAAATATGGGGCTCCCTTCCTTAATCTAGACTCCTCCACCATTTTCCACACATCCTCACCCACCACCTCCTAAAAAATTGAAAAAATGCCATTGGGAAACCATCTAGACAAAGTGCTTTGTCCTTTACCATTGAAAATACTACCATTATGATTTATTCTAAAGAAAAAGGAGAAAACGGTTTATCATTCATTACCTCTTTAATCAAGGGAAGAACCAAATCCAAAAAGGATATATAAGCCTACAAATTGGATTTATATTCACCATTAAACAACTCTTGAAAGAAAACAATAGTCTCTTCCCTTATCTCCTTTGGGGAATATATAAAATATCCCTTCCCTAACCTTACATAATCTATCCATATCACCTTCCTTTTGGCTCAAATGAGATTAAAAAATTCAAATTACTTTCACCATGTTTAAGCCAATTATCTATAGATTTTTGTTTTCAAAAAACCTCTTCCTACTGAATTAATTCTTCATAATCCTTCATCAACAATTTTTCCTTAGCATAAACTTGAGCATCCATTCCAATCAAATAAACCTACTTATTGAGATTATGAAACTCCATTTAAACCCTCAATTTTTCCTAAAAATATTCTTGAAATTATCTTCATTCCACTTATTAAGTCTACCCTTAATAAATTGAAGCCTCTTACACATTTGATACATCAGGGATCCTAAGGATAAAGAACACATTTACCACCATTATTTAATTAATGGAAAAAGGGATGAGTCTCTTAGCCACATTAATTTAAACTTAAATGGAAACCTCTTGAGAGGTTTATGACATTCAACTTTTAAATTTATTGGCATGTGATCCAAATTAGAATGAAACAACACCTAGCTATCCTCCTTCCATTTGATTTGAATCCAATTAGAAGAGAGAAAAAATCTATCCAAATACTCAACAATATTATCAAAACCTAATATCATATTATTCCAAGCGATCCAATCCATTATTGATTCCACATCCTCAAGGTCATTATTAATGTTAAACCCATCAACACCCTGACTAGCTTGCTAGCCAAACTATGCTCCACCGATTTTTTCTTTGGAATTAAACATTACATTAAAGTCACCCCACAAAAAAAACATTTTCCATTAAAAACCTTCTCAAAACATAAGATAAATCTAGCCAAAATTGAGAATTAAAAATAACCCACTAAGGACCATAGATATTTAACAACAAAAATTGAATATTTAAACTAAAACTTGAAATTATGCATAACTACCAATTAATCCTAGCCTCCACAACTTCTAACTATTAGCTACCCAATTTACACCTTCTTGAATAAGATGATTCAAACCCTCCTCAAACTTAGACTAACATGAGATTGACCTATAGGTTGTGGGATACCTATGATCTAGGTTAAACTTATAACTTTATGGGGTTATCTCCCCTAATTTATCACTTAACCTCTCTCTTTAAGAACTAATTATATTTGGATGGAAAAGGATAAAGATGAAACTTATAAATAAACCTACACTAATAGTAGTGATGCACCAATACTTAACTTCCTCTCTTTATTTATCTATTAGACACATTTACGAACTTGATGAAAACTAAAAATTGATCAAAAATCTTAACAAAGTCCTAAGCATGAATATTTCATGTTAAGGTCAAGTGGAAGTTTTGTAACTTGAATGCTAAGAACCTAGGTTTACATAAGACACTATTAGCCCATCAACACTTTAAGAACACTCCTACCTATAAATACTTCACACAACCTGCATAGATTGATAACTTAAAAATAGGTATATAAAAGGACCTATAAAATATAATTAAACTCATACATTTTGAAAATAAACTCTCAAAATATACACTAACATTCAAATAAGTCTACAATTATTCTTCTATTGATTCATAGGCATAAGGTACAATTTTGGTAGAGCCTTACTACACCCAGCCAAAGGATAAGGAAAAAGATCTCAATTCCTCCTTATATATAATGTTCATGAGATAATATATAAGTATCCAAGCATAGGAGAGGCCATGAATTAGACCAAGGTGGATATATGACAATTACACTAGTCATAATAACTCCTTCCATACTTTAACACTTCTTTAATGACTCCATTTTGGCATTGAGGTGAGGTGTGAAGGTTATAAATTCCTTGTTTAACTTCATTTAGAACATTACCACACCAAAAATATCCCATTAATCCTCTAATGATAGTTACAAAGTGCACATGGGGTGTGAATATGCCTTCAAGAGGCATTGAGTAGCCTCATCTTCAATGTGCATATTGATATGAACTTGAAACTATCTCCATTCTTAGATAGTGGTATTAAAAATGAAATATATTGAACTAAATTTTAGTTAAAAAATACTTAAGGTATCCCATTAATTTCATAATTTTGTTCTACACCTACTAGGACCTTCTACTTATTGATTAAGTAGGCCTATCTTGCTAGTTCCCCATATTTCTCCATATCCACTATTTGAAATGATTGAGATAGTTGAATCAAAATCTAAAATAATCTGATAAGGCTTGAAATATTATTTTATTAACCATATATACTAACACTTATACCTGTCAAGTATCCTTCACTTATAACTCATCTATCTTACATAATTAGGTCAGCTCTATAGATTGGTTGATTCATAGAGGCTAGCAAAGATACTTACAAGTAGATACATGTATGATTCCAACTTTTGAGGAGTATAAAAAGTCTTTAAATAAAATTTACCATAGTTTATAATAATTTATTAGGTCTTTTACCCCATTTTCCACTTAAAACCCTATAAATTTACACTTTCTAGAGGTGTCTGTACAATCTTTGTATAATTAGGTACCATGGACATGACCTCTCCTCAATGGAAAAGATTTTATAGGTTTTATTAAATTTATTCCTATGTATTAAGATGAATATTTCACAAAATCTCTCTATTCAATTCCTTATTAGGGTTTTAGAGGGATTTAAGAGTGCCTAGGACTCTTAGTGATGGTTTATAGATATTAGGGCTTGAATCTCTAAAAAAATTGCACTAGATGCATGTTGATAGACCCATATACCTCTATAAAACTGATTGAAATACCATAATAAGTATATATACATTTATGATCATTTTAAAATGCTCCTCAGGTGGTAAGCATGCTTATTAGAAAGTGTTAGGGTGTCTATATACCAAAATGAACAACTTTGGGAACTTTCTTAGAGTTAAAATTGACCAAAAGGATTATAAAACCATTATTACCTCTTAAAAGAAGGTATAAGATACCCTTTATTCTCAAATTATTCTCTACTCCACCTTCTAGAGGTACTATTTAAGTGGAGGTGTTAGACTAGTCTACCTACACACATGAAATCTAAATTTTGCCTTTACCCTAAGGTTTTGAGGTCCCTATACCTTGTATTCAATCTAAATATCAGCTTAGATGTCTCATGGAGTAGAAATATTGACTTGATCAGGCCATTTGGCTTCTATTTAATGTACACAACCATATTTCTTAACATATGTGTCTATCTTATTGTAGAACCAATCATGAAAGTCTTTGTATATGATTTTTATAGGGCCATTTAGAATATTTAGGACCCATTATCCCTCTTTAACTTCATGATGCACTCAAACACTTCCTATTTCTCTAGTCTTAGGCTCAAAATAGTCTTCTCAATCCTATTTTGTATAGTCTAACCACTACACATGCCAAATAGTGAGTTATCATGATGCTCAAAAGATTTTAGGAGACCTTAAAGATCATTCAAGGATCAAACAACCTCATATAAATGTGTTTTAGAATAATATACCACCATCAGGTACTATTTAGGGTTTAGGCAAGGTTTAGGATACCCACCATCTTAATGATGGTTCATAGCATATAAATGTCCAAACCAAAACCAATTAATATGAACCTATAGTTCATTAACCCCTTCATATTACCTCAATAGCTTGGGGTCCCATGCAAAGGGTGTGTTTAGAGAGGAACATTGAAAGGTGACCCTTAAGCTTTCTATTAGCCAATTTCAGCTAGCTAGCTTCATAAGGATCATTAATAAAAATTATCCCCTTAATTCCTATCATTATTTCATGGATTTTTATTCTATAATGGTACTTAAATTTACATGAGAGATTTGGGCTTGCACCTCTTAGTGGTGAAGTGTATGAAAAATTGAAGTTACATCTCGAGCTGACTGTGTTGGGGTTTTGAGGCTTGAGCAAGGTTTTGAGGTTATTCTAAGCCTCTCATTGCTTCTCTTCACTTGAAACCATATTATCATGTCCTAACACACTCTTCCACATCCTTCATTACCATGTAACATTTTATAAGGGATTAGAGATGCTCCAAGATGGTAGTAGGGTTTAAGACTACGCCAAGATCTATCTTCCTTTGGCTTACCCTTAAGGGCATTTGATTGGAACCCTAAATGTCTCTTCCTTTTGAGGGTGTATGAAGGCATTTAATATATTATTGAACTATATTATAACCACCTATGGACTCTAATATATCTATAATCCCTTCAACACACGAATCTGCTCACCTAGCCCCAGAATTGACTATCACAAACTGGGCTAGGTCTTAGACAAAATAATGGGCATACCCACTATTTTTATAACCTAAATGGAAGAATGGATTCCTTAAAAACTCACAATGATAATTTTTACTAAGTTTTAAAGCCTATTCATGCCTATAGAGACCTCAAACAACTATTTTTTCCTAACTAGCTATAGGATGCTTATAACTCTAAGTGGTTAGTAACATGAGGGTTCTAAGGGTCTTTGTATTTTGTTTATTGATATGTTCATGGTGATAGGATGTGAATAATATTTATTATGGATAGAGACACTCTCAAATATCAATTCCAACATCTCTTCCTTTTCATATCTTCCCCTTCTTAGTCTTAGTGTATATACTCAGTTAGGCATGTTTGTCCTCAAGTTTATGTTTGGAATTTTGTTGTCCTTTGGATGTGATGATCACCTAGATTTGTATTTTTTTTTAGTTATAACCTTGAGTCACCTGGTGTGAATGTTTACTTAAACCCTAATCAAGATTTATATCTCAATGTATACCATTGAAGCTATAGGCACTCATTTACCTATGACTATCCATAGGGGTCTAAGTAACAGGATTATGTGAGAAGAGAGTGGCCTCTAGTTGTTTAAAACCCTTGTAACATATAAAAAATCTCATTAATATATTTGGGATATACATCCTCTTATGCTTAGACCACTTCTTATGACCATGATTGGTCCACACAGTGCCTTTGATGGCCTTAACACAATATGCTCAAGATGGTTTCATGTAGGTGAACATTAGCTTCTCAGTAGGATGAATGACCATGTATATCTATCATTTTATAATATTATGGTCATTTATGGTTACAATAGGTATCTATATCTCTTAAAATTGTTTATAATTAGAATTAAGAGTGGATGATTGGATGAGGATGATTGTGGAGTGATATGCGGGTTGGATCATGAAAGATAGGGTTGAAACATAGTGTAATGGTGATGAAAACAACATGAAATGGTAGAGGTATGAATATGACATGAATTAAAGTATGAGAACCTCCTAAATATAAGCCAAAATAACCTTGAAGACCCTAATACACATACCTATCAAAACATGGTACTTTGGAGACTAGGAAAATGCATATGAAATCAAAATGAAACCTAGGAATCTCTAAGAAACCTTAATATTGGCTAAGAAACCTTAACCATTGCTAAACTAACTGTGAGAGCTTTGGAGGCAAGGAGGGTGGTTTTTTGGCCAATGAGGCTATCATAAAGGTTAAATGATCTACTCAAAAGGATATGATGATGACCTATTATCACTTTAACACTCTATTTCATACTTTTGATTGTGTTTAAAGGTTATGATGGCACTATTAGACAACACATAGTCCTTCTATGTAGTGAACTCCAGATATATATGAGCCCTTTCTTTGAAGACCATCTAAGATGATAAGAGGATATTATGAACATCAAAATTGAGTAAATAGCTCTTAGGAAGATTGAAACATTCTATTGATCATCTTATATTGTTAACTTCCTCTTGAGAGAGTACTCAACACTCTGCTTACTATCTAAATCTACCTACAGATTGTAGGCCTTACTAGTCTAGATGTTTGTTGGTTCTATAAGCTCACACATGTGATCCAAAAACTAAATATTCCATGAGAGATTTTGTAATAACCCAAAGAAATAGGAATAACCATTAGTTTTGCTAAGCAAGCTAAAAATACATCAAAACCATTCTATTCCATTTGGCCTGTGTAGACATGGATGATGCTTAGATCCTTTAAGTTCTTAAGGAATGTTCATAGAGCCCAGGGGGACAATATAGAAACAAATACCCATGAATGAAATCTAGCCAAGTCTACTTCCCTTGGATAAGATATTGGGTCTTGATTCTCTGTCCTCCATATGGTCTGAGCATAAACTTGAAGTGATCTCTAAGCCTGATAATGAGCTCAAGGGGGAGGTAAGTCAATTTTGATCTATCCAAGCATTGAAACACTCTAGTTTCTTTTACAAATGCCATTATTGACTTCCCCTTATATATCCATGACTCTAATTGAGATAGTCTGTATTGTATAGATCCATACCATTTGGAAAACCTATGAATCCTATTATTTCCATATATTTTCTCTTATTTTAGACCAAAAGCCATTATTAATGGGCAAGATGGAGGGAAATTAGGAGTCATGTGATTATTTAAAGTCCATGGTATGAATTAAGGAAGATGAAAAGTCATAAATTGGTAAGTCAATTTTGAGCTCTCCAAGAATTAAAACACTCTAGTTTATTTCAAAAATGTTATTATTGACTTCCCCTTGTATATACCTAATTTCACTTAAGTTATTCTATACTATATAGATCTGTACTATTTGGAAAACCTCTAAATCTTATAATTTCCTTGAATATTCTCTTGTTTTAAACCAAAACAAATTATTAACAGGTATGATGGAGGGAAAGTAGGAGTCATGTGATGCTTTGAAGTCCATGGTACAAATCAAGGAAGCTAAAAAATCATAAATTAGCACATGTGGGGCTCATTACAGAGGATTTAAGCATTGACCATGGTGGGAATGGGTTCAATGTTGTATGAAATGCATTAGTAATGGCTTGATGAAGCTCAAGAAGTCTATTAAAGGCATGTATAGTGGCTTAGTGTCCCATCAATGTTAAATTAAGTCTTAACATGATTAAAAATATTAATTTTAAGACACACACATGACTTTAAATAGACATTAGCACATAGATATCATACCAACATATATGAAAAACCTTTAAGACCTGGTAAGGAATTTAATTAGACCCTAAAATACTCTCATGGTGCTATTGAAAGCTTGAAAATGGGCATACCTTATGTGATTAGGTATAACAAAGGTATTCATGATTCTTTATTAGACTGCCTTGTCAACTCACCTCCACCATGGCACATTTGAATGCTAAAGCTTCATTAGGCTAACTAAGGAATCTTACACATATTCAATAATTATGAAATAATTGATATAATTTGAAATAAAGGTAGGGAGTATCATTAAGAAATGTTATAACATGAAAATATAGTGAACTATTTGAATAACCTAATCTCATAAGGTGAATAGTAACCATGAGGACTAATGATGGATCAGGACTCTAAGACTTGAGTTTAACCCCTTTCTAGGTCTGAGACTAGAAAGTGGTCAACACTAACCTAGTTGAGAAAGGAGACCATAAAATCTCTAGGCCCTAAAGCATACTACCTCCACAAAAGAACTTTTCTAATGATACTAATTAGAATTAAACAAAACTAAAGCTTCTTCTAAACTCAATTTAGTTTTTTGGAGCAACACAACATCCAAATTTTTCACACTAAGGAGATGCTTAACTAGGCACCACTTATTAGGGGAATTTAGACCCCTAACATTACATGAGATCACCTTCATAAAACCCATAGAGGGGATTTCCATCCCACACCTTAAAAAATCAACAAATGACTCTAAAGTACCTTGTTTTCCTCCCAAAATTTCTCCTACTACTTTATCTTTTTAGATTTTCATCCCTTTTTCTTCTAAGGACCCCAATTTTGCTGAGAAAGAGAAAACTGAGTTTGAGAGATTGTCAACACTTCTCTAGAATTTAGTTCCCCTTTTAAATCATCATCTTTTTCTCCTTCTAATTCTATTTGACCTTCTTTCAATTCTCCTTTTTATACTTCCCTGACTCCCTCCTCCCCCATTTGATTCTTATTTACCAAATTCTAGTGGGTTTGATTTATAAAAGATCTTATAGATTTATATTCTTGTTCAATAAAATAATAACTCTTCAACATCAAGGATGAAGAGATTACCTCTTTGGAGCCCAATTTATCAAGCAGTGCCTCTATTTCACCAATTTTCAAAAAAATAGATTTCATTGCTTCCTCTTTCCCATCCCAAGATTTTATAAGACTATCCCTTTCTAAAAATCCTTTTTTGAAACCCCCTTCTTAATATTTTGGTCTCCACCTAGGTTGAACCATTAAGAATTTGGTTAGAGGGGGGATCCTACCCATTTTATATAATTTCTAGATGTGCCTTGGGAAATGACATTTTTAACATAAGAACGTAATTTTTTCCACATCTATTCTTTAATTATAAACCCATCATTTAGATTTAATCACAACACTTTACAAAATTTCTTTGTACAAATATAAATAAACTCTTACCCTTGAATATGTTTCCCGTCCTTCTATTATTGACTTGTCATCCACTTTAATCAAATTGCCAGCCAAACCTCCAAATGCCACAAAACATTATGTACTCCAATATTCCAAGGGAAAACCATAGAATCAAACCCAAACTAGATAATTCCCTTTTTAGGCCATTAAAGGATCAAAATTAGGGATCCATTCTTACATCCACAACCCTATTCCATTAAAATACTTGAAAGGATTAGTCAATATCTTCTCCTTTTCTTTTTAAAAATTAAACAACACCATAAATATACCCTTGAAAAAAAAATACCTTTAATCCAGAGCCCCAATTAGCATGTACCTAGAATTTTATCACCCCGATCACTAGCCATTTTCTTGGAATTTGAAAACTAGGGTAAATTATGTTAAAATATTAACCTTGTTAATGAAAAGGTTTGATTTAAATTCTAAATTCTTCCACTTCTCTAATATTCTCTCCATCCCCCAAACACTTTGAAAATTTTTATAGTGTTTCTTCTTCACTTGCACTAGATTTATAAGCCCTTAAAATAAGATTTCCTCCATAAGGAGCCATATTATCCCTAATCCTCACTATCTTCCCTCTTTCCACCTCCCCTAAAGGATTCTCAAAGACTTGTGACTTACTCCCAATAAGTTTGTCTTTCCACCATAATCCTAACTTTCTTGAATTCTTTGATTTTTTCTACTATTCCTTCTCCTCACTAATATATTCTATCAAAACTCTTTTCACCTCTTTTTTACCATGAGTGCCCCCACATTTCTCTCCTATCACCCATAATTTTACCTTTCACTGGTTCTCCATCCCTAGGTTCAATTTTATAACTCTCCCCTTATCATGAAAACACATTTTTTCCCTCTCTCATGCCATTCCCATTTTGATGGCTCTTTTACATCTCATGGTTATAGAGTAGAATTAATATTCATCATGTCACAAGTTGATCTTATTCCTAAATTTGAACTATTATTACAATATCAATATTTAATGCTCTTCTTACCTAGGTTTAATATTAAAAATTGTTCAAATACATATTTTGGTAGTACTTTAACATTAGAACCCTCTTACACAATTTTAGGGAAAAGAATGGAGTTTTTGTTTGACTATCACTCTATGGACCTGGGGATGGAAATAATTTCCATCCACATGCCTGTCAAAGTGAAAATAGAGCCTTCTAGATAGTTGATTTACCTATTATAAGTATTACTATTGCATTTATTCTACCTATATATGACAAATTATAAAATGAGGAATTGTATTATGTTGTATAACAAGATGTATTCCTAGGATATATAGTGAACTTGATTCTTAAACTTCCTTCACCATTTGATATTAAAAGAATAAAATATCTTACATGGATTAAGAAGTTAAAGATTAAGTTTTACTCATGAATGTATTGCTTGATTTAAAATAACTCTACAAACTTTAGGATATATATTTATAATTGTGGACCAAGAGTTATAGGTCTTTGCATAGGAAGCTATAGGTTCCTACCTAAAGAAAACGGGAAAAGTTATCTACAACCATATATTTATTTCATAAGTTGTAGATGTATTTTTTGTTATAATTTTACATTCATATGTATTCATGTATGAATTATTTAATTTGGATGGTTAGTATGTTTTGTTTGTTGGTAGTATTTTTTAACTTATACAAGCTATAGATGAAGTTTTGATTTATAATACAATCATACATATGTGTATATGATTGATAATATGCACACACACACATGCACATACACACACAAACACATACACACACACACACATACATGTACATGTATGTACATACATATATATATATCTGTGTGTGTGTGTATATCTATGTTTATATATACATACATGTACATACATACATACATATATATATATATATATATATATATATATATACATACATATATATATATACATACACACATACACACATATATATACACACACATATATACATATACATATTATATACATACATACATATATATATATATATATATATATATATATATGTATATGTATATTATATACATACATACACACACACACACACACATATACATACACATATACACACACATGTATGTATGTATGTATGTATGTATTATATATATATATATATATGTATATATATATTATATATATATATATATTATATATATGTATATATATGTGTGTGTGTACATATATGTGTGTATATATATGTGTGTGTGTATGTGTATATATGTGTGTGTGTGTGTGTGTGTATGTGTGTGTGTGTGTGTGTGTGTGTGTGTGTGTGTGTGTGTGTGTGTGTGACACACACACACACACACACACACACAATTGATGAAAATACTTGATCAGTGTGACATTTTATGCATTTATTAATAACTTATAACATGAATAAGAATATAAGCTACCCTTCACACAACCTTGCCCTCATTTATTTCATCATACTCTCATATAGAAGGAGATATTATAAGGTTGTATTCTAGTTATGTCATTCAACAACATCTACCTTTATACATAACTAAAACCATTACTATAAAATATGAGGGTGGTTATATGCCATACCTAAATTCATTCTCCTAGTTTATTACTTAACCAAAAAACCCAAAAGTAATCACTCTCAGCTTTATATAAAACATATGATTAGAACTAACATAATTAATTATTCACTTATTAATATATTTAATTATTCATAACCACACTACCATGAAATATCTCATGGAGTTAATCCAAGTAACTAGGCAAACTTAAAAATTCTTATAATTCTAATATCTTCCCAGTTCACCCAAATCCATAGCTTATAATAAAATACTATTAATATAAGGGCTCCAACTATGAATTTTGTTCTCTTTCCCCACATATGATATGAATATATAACTTCAAATAATGTGTATATAATCTACATAAGGCTTCCCTAAAATTCATTTTCAACTTAATAACTTAAGAGTGACACCCTTATTTCTATATACACACACACACACACACACTTATATCTATGGTATTCCTATTTGATTATACTTAGGATTCCATTCAAATATTGTATATATGTTAACATGTATATAATTAAATGGATATATTAGTATTTTTATATATTTTATGTATGTTAATCATCACTATAGTCCACATATATACAACTGGTCATTTATAGCTCAACTCAAAATACCTAGATTACACATGAGTTATAAACTAGTTATTTTTGCATAAATACATTCTCACTCTAGTTGTATATACTTTTAAATTTATATTTATCAACTAGATCAATAAGTATAAATGTTTATTTTATACATCTTTATATGGTTATGCAAATATTATAGGTTTGGGAAACTTTTCATTGAAACCTACAATTGCTTATAAAAGGAGATATTTGGGAGTCCAAGCATAATTATCCATTATGATTATCTTATATTGGTTATTACACCACTAGATATCATTGACCTCACTAGTTCATGTGAACATAAAGGTATATATACTTAGTATTATCCCAAGCACATATCAACTATATGATTATAACCTAAGTTATCATGTCCAAATTTTACTACAAGTCTAAACTCAGACATGTAAATAACTAATCAAAACATATAAGATATTTATATCTCATTGTACACACACACACACATCCTTGACCTTATCAATATGGATGAACAAAATGACTGTATACACTATTTATTTTTTAACTAAATGACCATGTATAGATTTCTCCAAAAGTATTAATTTAGGCCTATGAGTAAACATTGTAAATACATAAAGTATTCATGTCTCAATATAAAATAATATACATATATGCATATATGCACACATAGATGTGTGTGTGTGTGTGTGTGTGTGTGTGTGTGTGTGTGTGTGTGTGTGTGTGTGTGTGTGTGTGTGTGTGTGTCTATGTATATGTATGTATGTATGTATATGTATGCAACTGAATGAATATATATTTATCTATTTTTATCTTCCCTACAAGTAATACTAACTAATGCCCATCAATCCATTTTATCATAAACTATGTATGGTTATTTGTTTATTCATGTAAATATTCCCATATATATATTTTAATCTCAGCTTAGGTTTTTATAATAATCATCTAGTAAACATATTTATTCCTAATCCCATAATATTTACATAATAAAATGACAATAATTTTCACAATATAATTGGGATTTTCATAAATAAACCAAGACTAATGAGCCATAACCTATTAATATCCTTATAAGTATGGGAAATTATGTGTTCAAAGAATTCATAGAACAAGTACCTACTCATTCAAATTGAAATTTATATAATGTTCCCAATAGAACCCTTGAAAAAAAGGTCAAATGTTTCTATATAATTTTCACTCAAAAGTTTCAAGAGTTATTAAGGGAAAATGGATCAGTAACACATTTTCTAAGCCTGGTGATAGAATGAATTTCCTTTCCAAGGTCTATAACCATGTTATTTTAGTCACCTGAGGAGGAATTTTCCAATATAAATAATCAACTAGAGTTTCACCCAAGCCTAGTATTTATTCAATTAAATCAAATCAAAATTTAAGACTATAACAAAACTAATTTATTATGATACACAAATATAATAAATTATTTTCCTAGTCAAATATGTTCATTTATAATTAAAATATGGGTAGCTTCTCTTCTCTCATGCTATGATTTTCCTTCTCTCCTCTATCATCTATCATGCCTTTCCCTTTCCACTTTCTCTTTTTATTATTTTTCAATAGTCCATGCATGTTTTTGCATGAACATTGGTGTCTCCTTATAGTATATGAGCTACCCATCATGTAACTCCCATATTAAATGCACCAATATCTTCTTAATCAGTTAAAGTCACATTTCAATCACCATATCTAGGCATAATGACCAAGTAGATTTACATCCTTTTCTTGGTGAGGTCAATCTCCACCATCATAGAAATAATAAATGAAAATAAAAACTTGATTTCCATTTAAATTTTGTCATTTTAAAAATATAACATCATAATGATGGTGACTCAAAAATTCCAAAACAAAACCCAAAATTTTATCTATTTCCTAAGTATGCAAAAGAACTCATAATGTATAAAGCTTGTATATGACATTTATGCCTTCTCACCAAAATAATAAATATATAAATAACCAAGGTAATTAATAAATAATATAGGTAAAAATTCAACCCACTAATAACTATTAACACTCCAAAATACACCCTTAAGAGAAAATGGTTTAGTTCTCTCCAAGTTTGGGGTAACATGGGATTAGTCCAAAGGCTTTGGGTGACCTATAGGAGGACCAAACCTCTAGTTTATGGGTCTATCTCCTCTTATACATTAAATTTAGATAATTTAATAAGACATATTGATTAATAGGGTGAAAAGAGATAGAAGGGATGCATAAAAGGAAACCTAATATAAAGATGGCGATGCACTAATATAATTTGTCCACTCTATTTAACCTCAAACAACACTAATGAATAATGAAAAAACCAAAACACTCTCTCTAATGACTTATATGCATCATTAATTTAGAGGAAGGTCATGTTGGATGGTTAAAAATTGGAGGTGATGGATGGGAGGCCTATTTTGAGACACTTCCAACCAAGTTACACTTCAAGTACAATCATCAACCTTTAATAATCATGACCTTCATAAAATAACCTACTATTATCTAGGTGAGATAAAGACCTAAAAAGGGAGATAATATAAAAAATATGTAAATAAAACTAGTTTAATCACACTATATCAATATAGAAGAAGCTGAATTAGTTATTGCATTAGCCCAAGAGGTGTAGAAGATACAAATCTAGGCAGAGTTTCCTCATACCTAGATGAGGGATAGATATGTAATGGCTTTAGAGGCTCAATATATAAAAAAATGAGAATATAAATAGAAGTAAATTGGCATGGATGTGATATTTATATTTTATTAATGACCATATTCCACTCACACAATAGTTATAATAGTGCTCATGACTCCCTTCATGCATTACCTTCATGGTTGGTGGTTTTTTGATGGGTAGTTTAGGCATTAAGGTGGAGTGTTGGAGGATAGTTAAAACATGGTTTACCTATTTAAGTAAATTAAAAAATATGGTCAATTATTCTTCCTTTGTAAATTAAAAAGTATTGAAGTGGTGTAAATAGGACTCTATAAATCATCTAGCAGCCCATATTCTCTTTGTGCATGTCAACAGGCTAAGAAATTGCTTGTTCTCCATGATGGCCATAGAATGTGTGAATAAATAATTTAAAGAATTAGTTATATGGGTGATATTAACCTAAATTAACCTCCTTAACATCCCCTCTTTGCCATTAGTCCTCTTATTTGACCAAGTAGTTCTACTAGGCCATTGGGCCTAACCACTTGACTGCAAGCTATTTGAATGAATATGAAACATAAATAAAAGATTATTAATAGATGAATAATAATTTTAAAATTATAATAAAACATAATATACCATGATTTATACTTCCCAATCATTGCACACCTTCAACTCTACTTTACTTAGGGGACTAGGTCTCCTTTACTAGCTTTTGCATACTGGCCATTTGGTGTAGACTTGTAAAAGACTTTATAGGGAGAAATTTGAGAAAATTTTGGCATAATATGGTAGAATAACCTTCATAATACCTTAATAAATTATTTTAAACATTTAAAATAACTCTAAACCCTATTCTCTACTCAAATCCTTGTAAAAACATAGTTTTTAACAAGTTTATACAACAATATGCACAAATTAATATCATGGGTAGGAAATTTGAAAATAAGATCATGTGTCTTAGGTATTTAATAGGAAATAATAATGAAATTGGATGAAAATTATTCAATATCTTCTCAATCAAGTCAAAATTAGGGTTTATGTAGGGTTTTGGAGGTCTATTATATTAATGATGGTTCATAAAATATAGACCTCCAATACAAAAATTTATACCATGTATGTATAGAACATATAACCCATAAAATAACATAAATATATCCTAGTCCCATGTATATTTTATGATAAGATGTGAGTGCAAGTTGGCAGACCTCAAGTTCTTTACTAGGCATCCTAGGTAGGTTGCAATCTTAGTGATGATTCATAGAGATGGGCTTCTAAATACAAGTCATTCCTCAATGGATATTGAATTTATAAGTGTCCAAAAATATCCATAAGATACCTAGTCTTGAGTTATCTTGATATGAACTATATGAGTGTTTGAATTAGTGGCTCGAGGTGACAACTTAGGATAATTAGGTTTGAGAGGGGTCTTAAGACCAAATTTGACATTTTCTTTCTTTCATCTATTTTTAATACCATCATTATGGTATAAAACATCATAATATTCCATTTTAAGTCCTTAAATATACTATTGGGATCTAAACATGCCATAAAATTGAGGTGGGATCTTGAGGCCTTAAGGTTGGTTTTAGGCGTAATAGGCTTAGATTGTCCTTCAAGCCTTAAGTTACCTATAACTAGTCACTGATGGTTTCAATTCCATCATATCATCTGGTCCACTTAGTTTCCATTCTCTATAATTTCCCTCATATCCCTAAACCAATATCTTTGTACCCTTATCTTGTAGGTCTACCTTGAGTTTTCTTACTGTCATGCCCAGTCTGAGTGTTTAACCAACTGGGTTAGGGACTTAATTAGTTTATTCTAACCTTTATACTATTTATGAGGTTTTAATATCTATTATTTTATTTTATGAGAACATATTTTTATTTGGAACTTCATTTAACCTATTCTTTTTGTATACTCGCTATACTCTTGCTCAAGGTTTATGGATAATTAGGCATGTGTAACCCTAATGGTTGGTTTAGTGCCCTTTTACCTAAAATGATACTCTCACCTCTTCATGGAACCCTATTGTTGGAAATATTGTCATTGATGTCAAAGGTCTAGCATTATTGGTGATAAAGGCCCCATTGCATTTAATAATGTTTGTAATAAATATATCTTGGCTAATGTGTGTTAATATTTATTTAATATTAACAAATATATTTTTTGTTGCATATGAGACAAAATAAGGGCCCATGGAGAAGTCAAAGAGCCATGAGGTAAAGAAAAAAGAAGGATGGGATGCATTTTCCCATGAAGAGTCATCTTGGGGAATTCCAAGAGTCACCAAGTGAAGACAAAAGAGGAAGGGCACAATTTCTCATGAAGCGACACTTTGAGAAATACAAAAAGTCACCAAGATAAGGAAAAAAGAGGGAAGGGAATTTTTTATCATGAAGGGTCACCACATGACTTTTCAAAGGCAAGGATATGAAGGGTCATACAAGTTTGGTGCCATTTTCCATGAGGATTGAAGGGTCACAAAGGAGGAAGGCCAAAGGTTATTTGGAAAGCTATAAATAAAGGCTTGAGAAGCCATTTGTAAAGTGAGTGATAGAGGTTAATTTGATTTTATAATATCTAGCTTAAAATAGAAATTGTGGGTTGGTGCTCCTATGGGTTGGTGCTCAACAAAGGGGTTGGTGCTCCTGTGGGTTGGTGCTCACAAATAGTTGCTATGTTGGTGTTCAATAAAGGGTTTAGTGCTCCTACAAGTTGGTGCTTGTGAATATTGTTTGGGTTGTTGCTCATTCATATACTTGAGATTGTTCTCTATGGTTTTTTCCATATTGGGTTTCCACATTATATCTGGTGTCTCTCTTTATCTTGTGTGGTGTTTATTGTTTCAATTTTATTGCATATCTTGAATGTTTGATTAAGTGGAATTTGATAAAGGGAAAGTTTTTAAAGATATATGATATACTGATTCACCCCCCCTCTCAGTATATATTGTGCTTAAAAATTGGTATCAGAGCAAGTTCCTTTTGAAAAGTTTTATAACTTGAAGGTAGATCAGGAAAGCACGATGGTTGGATCACATGAAGGATTTTCTAAAAATAAGGCACCTTTATTTGATGGGATGAATTATGATTTTTGGAGCATGATAATGAAGATTTATTTGATGGCCCTTGGATTCGACATATGGAAAGCAGTGGTGGAGGAATATGAAGAGCCATAGACATCTGTAATTATTCCAATAGAAAAGAAGGCAAGTGAATGTAATGCTAAAGCTTTAAATGCTATTTTATGTGGTTTATGTGAATCTAAATTTGTTAAAGTTATGCAATTTAAATCTACTCATGAAACTTGGGTAAAACTTGAGAATATTTACAAAGGTGATGGAAAGGTTTAGCAAGCTAAGCTTTAGACTTTTAGAAGATAGTTTGAAAGTTTGAAGATGGAAGAAGAAGAAGATATAGAAAGTTATCTCTTGCAAGTTGATCAAATAGTAAATCAGATTCAAGGTCTTGGAGAAATGTTGGAAGAGTCAATAGTGGTGTAAAAGGTTTTAAGATCTCTACCAATGAGATATGATGCAAAGGTTTTGGCAATCGAGGAGATGAAGAATTTAGCCAAGCTAAAGATGGATGAGCTTCATGGTATTCTCATAGCATATGAGATGCTGACAGAACAAGATAAACCCTCAAAGACAGAAGTGGCTTTCAAGACCTCAAATAAAGAGAAAGCTAAGATTCAAGAATCAAGTGATAGTTCTAGTGATGATGAAGATGACAATGGATCACTTTTCATTTGCAAGCCAAAAAGGGGAATAGGTAAATATCAAGGAAAATTACCTTTTAAATGTTTTAATTGTGGAAAGATTGGATATTTTTCATCTAGATGCCCAAATAAGGGTAATGATGATGAAGAAGAAAAGCCTACATACAAGAAGAATTTTAAAGGCAAATCCAATAAGGGATTCAAAAAAAGGATCCTGTATTCTAAGGATCCTAGCTTAGTCAAAGATAGTGGAGTCAGTGATTCAAAAGAAGAAGAGATTATATTCATGGCCATACATGAATGTGATCAAGAAGAAGAAGAGGAGAAAGTTGAAGTGAATATGGAAGGAGAATTCATTTATTCCTTAGAAGAGTTATAAGCTATTGAGAAGAAGAATTGAAGATTGATGTGTCAGATCGAGAAAAATGAAAAGGAGTCAAAGGAAAATATTGATGATCTAACAATGCACTTGGAAGAAGCCAAGAAGAATGAAGAAGATCAAACAACATAGTTGGAAATAACAAGAAAATAATGTGAAAGGTATGTTATTTAAATTGCCTCTTTAAAAGAAGATATTGAGAAAGTAGTCAATGATAAAGTAGTTAGTGATTCAAAATTTGAGGATAGCACTAACATGCTGAATAAGATATTGGAAAGTCAAAAAGTAAATTCAAATAAGATAGGGATCAGATTTGAAAATAAAAAGATCTATGCTAAAGCTCTTGTAAAAGAGGAAACAAAAATAGGAGAAGTGAAGAATATAGAGGACATTTCAAATAGAGAAGGCTGGAGGGAACAAAGCTACAAAAGGCAATCAGGTCAGAGATATATAGACATGTCTTATTTTTATGGCTATTGTTTTTAATGTAATGAATATGGTCACAAGATATTAGAATTTATAAAAAGAGCTAATAATTTTAGAAAGAAAGAGAAGGAAAGTCAAGTAGAGTCAAGCAGAAGCCACAACTCTTTTGCTCCTCTATCAAGATTTGATGAAGAGATCATAGTATGCTACAAGTGCAACAACTTCAAACATAGCTCAGTATTGTAGAAGCATGTTCAAGTTAGTCAAGAAGGATCAGAGTTTCAAATCTCCATTCATCAACAAGAAGGATTAGAGTTTCAAAGATCCATTCATCAAGAAGAAGGTTCAGACATGTTCATGGCAAAAGAAACAACTTAAAGATTCTATGATGGTTCAGACAACTTTGCATGTAAGAAATAAAGATCAGCCATGGTTCATTGATAGCAGATATTTGAGGCATATGATAGGAGATAAAATTAAGTTCATCACTCTAAAGAAGATAAATGGTGGCATAGTGAGATTCAGAGATAAAACCATTGCCAGGATAGTTGGAAAAGGTACTTTGAGTTTGGATTATCATAGAACTAAGACTAAGAATGTTCTATATGTAAAATGTCTCAAGCACAATCTTTTGAGTGTTAGTCAAATATGTGATCAAGGATACACATTAAAGTTTCATATAGAAGGTTGTGAGATTAGAATAAAAGATTCAAATGAGTTGATTGCAGATGCTCAAAGGATAGGGAACAATGTGTATGTATTATTAGATATCTTCTCAAAGGCATGATCAAAGGATACATTCAAAGATCTGCAAGAGGAGTTAGGAGTAATTTCTATTACTTCCTACCATTGATGTTCAGCATCAATTGAGGGGGAACTAAGTGTTAGCTCCAGGTAGGCCCTTTGCCATTGATGTCAAAGGGGGAGAATAAAAAGTACAGGTATAGGTGTAGAAATAGGTACAGAGAATAGGTACAAGTTACTATAGTAAGGGGGAGTTACTGTATGTTTTCATATGATAGTATGTGTAGGTGATAGGATGTGGCAGTTTCAGGATTGAGGTTTCCATCAATGACAAAGGGGGAGATTGTTGGAAATATTGTCATTGATGTCAAAGGTCTAGCATTATTGGTGATAAAGGCCCCATTGCATTTAATAATGTTTGTAATAAATATATCTTGGCTAATGTGTGTTAATATTTATACAATATTAATGAATATATTTTTGGTTGCATATGAGACAAAAGAAGGGCTCATGGAAAAGTCAAAGATCCATAGGGTAAAGACAAAAGAAGGATGGGATGCATTTTCCCATGAAGAGTCATCTTGGGGAATTCCAAGAGTCACCAAGTGAAGACAAAAGAGGAAGGGCACAATTTCTCATGAAGGGACACTTTGAGGAATATGAAAAGTCACCAAGATAAGGACAAAAGAGGGAAGGGCATTTTTGCTCATGAAGGGTCACCACATGACTTTTCAAAGGCAAGGATATGAAGGGTCATACAAGTTTGGTGCCATTTTCCATGAGGATTGAAGGGTCACAAATGGGGAAGGCCAAAGGTCATTTGGAAAGCTATAAATAAAGGCTTGAGAAGCCATTTGTAAAGTGAGTGATAGAGGTTGATTTGATATTATAATAGCTAGCTTAAAAGAGCAATTGTGAGAGATGAATATGATTTGTATTAGTTATATCTAGTTTAGAAGAGAAAAGGTGAGAGAGAGAAAAGAGATATTGTAATGAACTATCATTTTTTGAGATAACAACATTGAAAGATAGTTGTGTCGTATACACAAAGGGGTTGGTGCTCCTATGGGTTGGTGCTCATGAATTGTTGATGTGTTAGTTATCAGCAAAGGGGTTGGTGCCCCTATGGGTTGGTTCTTATAAATTGTTGTTGTGTTGGTGCTCAACAAAGGGGTTGGTGCTCATATGGGTTGGTGCTCATGAATTGTTGATGTGTTGGCACTCAACAAGGGGGTTGGTGCTTATGAACAATTTTTGTGTTGGTGATCAACAAAGGGGTTGGTGCGCCTGCAAGTTAGTGCTTGCAAATATTATTTGGGTTGGTACTCATTCATATACTTGAGATTGTTCTCTGTGGTTTTTCCCACATTAGGTTTCCATGTTATATTTGGTGTCTCTCTCTATCTTGTGTGGTGTTTATTGTTTTAGTTTTATTGCATATCTTGAATTTTTGATTAAGTGGAGTTTGATAAAAGGAAAATTTTATAAGATATATGATATACTGATTCACCCCCCCTCTTAGTATATTCCATGCTTAACACCTATTATATCTTTTCCCACTACCTTTCCTTATTTTTTCAAACCTCTAACACCCCAAAAAATGCATATGTTTTAGGCACATGCCTGTTGATACTAGTTTAGGCCTAATAAGCCTAATCGTCCATTAATCTCTCCCTTAACTCAAAGGAATAAGAAATATAAATGGGGGAAAACTAATATAAATTTAGGGAGAAAGTGAAATACCATTTATTCACCTTTATTTTTTACCTTCTTATAGGGTTCTACACTCTAACTCTCCTTCTTTTAACCTTGATTATAACTGCATGTTTAGGCCTAACTAGGACTAACTAGGCTATTTAGGCATTTTATTATCTCAAAGGATCAAAATACCAAATTAAGGTAGTGAGAGACTTTAAGAAACATGATAGAGGCTTTTTTATCACTCTTTCACCTCATATTATTTCAAGGTTCTTCGTGTCTTCTTTACTCTACCTATAGGTGGTAGTCTTACACTTTGACTAAGTGAAAGAGAGTGGACCTTACCCTCATGAAAAAATTATCTCATTTTATCAACATTGATATCATCATTATTATTATTATTATTATTATTATTTTTATCCTTTTTATCTTTACACACTTTAATACACTCTATCATGGTTCCTTTTCTCAATCTTTCTTGTTCTTACAATTAGGCCTATAGGTGTAACTTTGGGTTCCTTGGATTATGAGTGGGAAGGTGAGAGGTGGGATAGTGTTCCATTATTTTATTGAATTACAAAAACATGTGGATGACTTATCATTTCTCAACATAATATTCTAAAACTTATTATCTTCATCATACTATTAAGGTTCCTCCAACCCTGTAGTCATAGTCAGTGTTCTTTCAAAATATTTACTAAGTCCTCATCTTAGGGTGGTTGAGATGGTGTTGATCCTACCTTTCCCCAGTATATTCATCTTCATACTTATTGATAGTTCTTTATGAATATCAAGGATCCTTAATGTTTCTCTATATCTCATCCAATAGTCAACACTCCATGCATTTAATATGCATAATATGACTGTAGGCAATATGTGAGGGCTTATCTCTTAAGGGCCTAAAGATGAAGGTTTGATCCTTATTGGAATATATTTAATTCATCTAATATATCTATCCACAGGTCATTATAAATAAATTAGGTCTCTCAATGTCATTAATACTCCATCCAAATAGTCTTTCAGTTACTTGGTCTAGACAATAGGTTTATTGTGACTGTGAGAGCTTACTTGTAGGTTGAAGATCAGAATGGTTCTTTGGTATAAGGAATTGATGGGAATTAGGGGAAAAATATGGATCCTAACCATGATGTTAAACCCATGCATATTTTATCATGACATTATATTTATTTATATCCATTACAATAACATTCTATTTACAATTGTAAGGAGGATACATAATGCATACATAACAATCACCTTAGAATATGACTTGAAGGAGTTATTAGGCCTGATAACTCAAATGATTTATTAAGGAAGACAAATAATATATTAACTGGGATCTAAGGAACTCAGCTTATAATTTAAAACCACCACACACTTCCATTTTCATGAACCAAAGGATCTGAAACATGAGAAACTTTGTCTATAGTTTATAAATAGAGAAAACTTAAATGTTTCCTTACTCTCAAGGTCTAAACATGTGAACCAAGGGATGAGAGTGATGTAGATGGATCTTGAGGACTTTTAAAATAAATTTATGATCATTTATTTCATCAAACAAACTAAAAATATCATGAGACTATTATAATTTTGAACCCTGCATAGATTGAGAAGGCAAATATGATTGCTTAACTTCTTAATGTTTGTTCATAAAGAATAAGGGATCAATATTGAAACCAATGACCAAGATTGGAAGGGTATTAGATCCCCTTCCTCTTTATAATACATTTTAACCTCACATTCTCTCTCTTATTTGGACTGAGCACAAACTTGAAGTGTTGTCCATGGCTACCAAAGAGCTCAGTGGAGAAAGGGAAATGGTTTTGGGTTTGTCTTGAAAATGTTGGATGCAAAACTTATTTAAAATTCATTTCATGGTCCCTTATGAAATATATAACATCCCTTTGTATGGACCTAACCATATATATCCATACAAGCCTACAAAAATGTTAAAAAATAACTTATTTTATGTAATTTTTTGTGTTTGATTTTTTGAGAACCCATTAGAGAGTAGATGGAGGGAAAATATGGGTCAAAAACTGATGGTATAGCTGGGGAAGTTTAAATGACACACTTTCCCATATATGGGGCCCATTTGGTGAGTGGGAAGTGGGTTTAAACTCTAAAATGGACCCCTTTAAGCATGAAACACCTTGTTATGATTATATGATGGCACTGAGACTTTTAATGTTTCATAATCATATGATGGCTTTAGGGGGTTAATGAAGGCTTAAAACTATTTTGAATGAATATACCATAAATGACAACCTAGGATATAGTTTATACTTCATGTGATGAACTAAACAAGTATTAGACACACCTATATCATGATAAAAAATGTCCTCCTTAAGAAAATAGTTAAAGTAGGCCTAAATACCATGAAAATTAGAAACCTTAAACTTTATAAATTACCTTAAATTTTGTTAAGAGACCTTAACTTTTATAAACAAGGTTTAAATCATCTCTAGACTTCATAAGATATATTTACCCTCTCTTACTCATTCAATTAACACCATGAAAACTTAGTGACTCAACCAAAGACCTTAAAAAAAATATGACACGATGAGTTCACAAGTAGGCTCTAACACCCATGACACCTCTAGCAATGGTAAAATGACTTTCAAAAAGCATTTAAAATACATCAAAATTCATGAAGATCACATGTATATGATTGGGTGGGTGTCATGGGAAAATATTTAATTTTAAGTGATTAAATTTATCCTAGGAGTCCAAAATAACATCTTTGGTGACTCCCAGGGGTTCACCAACATATTGGTCAAGGGAACCCACTAACTCTCCATGATAGTCATGATTTAATTGAAGTGACAATATGAATTGAATGGCCATTTATTTAGACTACCAGATAAATTATAACCTTATAACACCTCTATGACTACAAAAAAAACCACACACAAGGAAACAAAACTAAAATAAATAACACCTAACACCTAAAAAATAATAAGATAAGACACAAGACAACTAAGGCAACTAACTACACCACACTTGTGTTGACATACTTATTTGAAACCATAAACCAATATAATATAAATAAATAAATTGAACACACCTTATTTATTCTCCAAGATCAAATGGGAAACTTCTTTGATCACCATAACACCATGAGGTATGACTTCCTTGTATTGAATAGACTCCAGTCAAACATTTCTCACTGAATCAGAATTTCCACTTATATCTAAAGGTGTTGGCAAGCTCATAGTATTCTAAAATATAAATTAGATATCCTTGATCCATTTTAAGGTGAATGGGATGGCTATGTGAATCTAACACCTAGTCATAACCATCCAAAACTTATCCATTTTTTATGAACAAGCTCAATTCTACCTCACACATAGGCTACTCTTAATTAGGTTGAATAGTTGGAAGTGGCTCTTGTGTCATGCTTGGAGGGTTGACTTACAAGACAGATGTATATTGTTTCATACAAGCTTAAATCCAACAAGGTTTAGTTCAATTCTATAAGAGTGAAGAGACATATGCAAATGGAAGGAGGGGTTGATAACCTTGTTTGAATACCTTAAACAAGTTATTCTAAAATAAGGTAGTCTCTTGGAATGACATGCTTGGAGGGTTTCCTTATTATTGTCTGATGGAACCATCCTCCTCAATATAAACCTAATCATTATATGCCTCAAAAAGAATAACCTAACCTTATGATGTCAAATAGATCCATTTATTTATTCGTATATAGCTCTAGTTTGCTTCGGCTCTCTTCAAGTTGGATAGTGGTTGATGTAGGAGCAAAAATAATAAATCTAGAGAAAGACTTTGAAACTTTACCTCCTTTATCATGCTCATATAACTCTAAGATATTTTATGCCATGTTTCATGGGTCATCAAGAGCATCTTAATCCATACAAACAACTTGATTAGTTTTCATGATATCAAGGTTACCTTGTTCTTTAACATCATTCGATGGTCTGCATCTTTCTTTAGAAATTGATGCAAGTTAGACAAATGCTTCACTTTCATACTCTTTAGGAATCTCTTGATGGAGAGAAATTTCCATTTCATCAAAAAATTCCTAAAGATCAACCTCTTCATGGACAACTAAAATGTATTATTCTTATGGTTCATCATGCTCTTACAACTCATCCTCTTCTACATCCTTAAACGTTTATCTATAATTATTGTCACCAAGAGGTGTCCCAATGACAAGCTCTTATTAAAGTTCACTTAAATTAACTTCATCATATGCCACCATATTTTGACATTCTTCAATTTATTTCTCAATGACAAGATCCTTATCCATAAGTGGAATAGAATATCCTTGAAAGGACTCTATAAGAGATGTCATGTATGCTTCATTCCACTCATTTCGTTGCTCACTTTTGACAATCAACACCTCATATTTCTTCTACATATTGTATTTAATGTAACTCCATAATGGGGATGTTTAAGGTTCTTGAGGAGGGAGGGATGGGTATTTAATGATCTCATATTTTTCTTTCACTTTAACATCTTAGTGTATGCTTGACTCATATTACCTTCCCTATGACTTCACTACTTGACTCCAAGTTAGATCTTGGATTTAGAAACTTCGTCCATTACATGTGTTACAAATTGGGGCATGAATTAAGGTAAATTATACTAATATTTTAATATTATTTTATCTTCCACTAATTAAGATGGATACTTTTTTTTCAAGTTCAACCTCTCTAGCTATGTGAGCTTCAAATTTAAGTCTAATCTGGTCACTAGTTTCTTTAGGTTGATTGGGAAGGGCATGGCCCTACAAGGTCTGATATAAACCATAGAACTCAACCCTCTCAATACACACTTCTTCTCTCATATGCATAATTTATTGGATAGATCTTCAAATAGGGAAGGATTGAGGAACTTGTGGGGAACTTACAAGGTTTTGACACTCACTTGCTTTGGACTATTAAGGGAGGATGGGATGATTAATAGAGGACTAATATGGGATGGAAGAGGGCACAAGGATTTGGTAAAATTATATTTATTTCACCTTATGGACTACTATCCTCTCCTCTATGATTGAAACCACACCACACATGTCCAATATATCACTATTGATCTCTAAATGATCCTCTCTCATAAGAGATACCCACTTCCTCTTAGCTTTCTATAATTAATATCTCATAGTATTAATAATATGATTAATAAATTCTTAGCCATACCCTCTCTATGTATTAATCCCCATCATGTGTCTCTCATAACCCTATAAGGTTTTCTTAAGGATTGAAATGGATTGGTTTGAGACATGGCTAGGCTGACTAGAAGTATCATGATGTTACCAAGGCTGATTAGAAGGATAGGTAGGTTGCCAAGATTTATTAGGAGGATAAGGGCTACCAAGTAGGTGAATAGGACTCACAAGGAGGGTAATGTTCAACATATTTTTGGTAATAAGCATCATAATGTTGGTATGGGATATAATATGACTAGTGAGGCTCATTATAGGGCTAAGAAGAGGGTACAACATAACAAGTGTCTTCATATAAAGCCATTAGACATCATGAGGTAAATTAATAACCAAGTAAACTATAAAAAATAAAATATCCTTACCACTTAGATGATGACCTTATGACACATCTCAACATAAAAACTAACTACCAACCTACCACTAAAATATTTATAGTTCTTTGATGTCATCCAAGTTTGCAAGTACATGCTCCAACTCATTTTAATGTTGGTCCCACAAATCATGATATAACTATTAAAACTATAAACTTCACCATTATGAGAATATGTTTTAGTTCTCTCCATGTTTTGGGTAACATGGGAATGGTCTAAAGGTTGTGGGTGACATGTTGGCCAATGTTGGCCTACATATAAAAACTTACTTGGATGGATCAGTTTTGGAAGTCCTAGTATAGAGTAACAAGATAATAAGATTTATTAATTTATAAAATTATAAAATAATGAATAATGGGCCAAATATCACTTTCAAATATTTTTAAACACTTTAAGCAAGCTTAAAGTGTAATTTATTGATATTTGAGAAGTAATTCTAGAAACAAGTTTAGATTTGTAGATAAAGGATCTAGTAGGTCTTCATGGTGTTCATGGAATTTAGGGTGCATGGAGTAGGCTTTAAAAAAGTCTCAAAGTTTATTCAATATTTAATAGATTAAAAGATGACAAGAACAAGTCTAGAAGATCTAGACCGTCACAACACGTCATGTAGGAACAAGTAGGTCAGTCTAGTTGCACATTTCATAAATACACCTAAGAACCCAAATAGAGTCAAAAAAATGAATGGAAATGATGTTTTTCATGCCTTGAACATTCTATGAATTTTTTTTATCTTGATGAGTTGTTTATCTCAAGATAGAAGTGTTAAAAATTGAATAAGTAAAATGAGATGTGTGCAGGGACATCAAGTTCAAGCCTTTTGAAATAGCCATTTGAATTAAAATAATCCTAAGTACAAATTTAGAGATAAAAATTGGTGATATATCAAATTCCATAATTAATATCTAATGGTGTACAATAAAAAAAAAAGTTAGTAGGCTCAAGTAAACCAATGGAGCACATTTAATTATACAAACATAGATTGATGGTGAGCAAGAGGTCAATGAGTCAGTAGATCTTAGGAGTGAATAAGGAGATACCAAGTTTCATGATCATGGAAAATTATAGGTAAATAAATGGTATGCATTTTAACTATGTAAAATTAGATCGATGGTACATATAAGGTCAAAGAATCAATAAAAATTAGGGTGAAAATGAGGCTCCCACATGACACAAGCATAAGAACCAGACAAGATTGAATACACGACACACAAGACAAATGTCAAGCTAAAAAATGGCATAATTTTGGAAGCCCAGATCAATATCAATGACCTCCATTAAAATTTGAATCCAAGAGACTTAAAATTGAGGATAAATATGACTCAAGTTGAGCCAAGAGCAAATGTTTCAAAGGGCATGTGCCACCATTAGATCTTGGTCGAACATAATTAAGCTGACATAACCATACAATTAGGATTGTTAATGATGAATATATATTTACATTAAAGTTTAGATACAAAATATTTTTTTAAAATATAATATAGTTCAGAACAAGACTATGCAACCTATGGATTTTCATTGACATAATAACTATAAGAAAACTATTAAATTAGATTGGTTTTAAATCTATAGTAAACCTATACTCAGATATTAGAGTAGGGGGAAAATATGTGATTATGGATATGTGTCTCATCCTCTGACATAGTCTTATATTTGAAATACAAGTACCTATGGCCTCCCAAATCAAACATAATCATGGCTCTATCAGGTTCAAAGATATGAGGATTTTGTCCTCATGAATAAGTCAAGTGAAAGATGACATAGAGTCCTAAGATTGAGATCTGGTGGTTGGAGAAATTAGTTGGAGAATTTAATAGATTTTTAGGGTTTATAAGAGTTTTTAATTCATAGAAGGATAATGAATCATAATTTTCAAAAAACTCTTATTTATCCTCTAATGTATTGCTCAACCAATGAGAAGATTCAGAGGCTATTGGGATAAATGAAGACTATTTTATCTATGATGTATTAACCCATATTTGATCAAAATATGGTGGAGAATTCATCAAAAGGTGATATCTCATTTAATTATCTCATGTGGCATGTTTACTCTCTCTATTCACCATTTCTCCTATATTTCCTATTCTTCTTACACATTGGAAGTCTCTCACAAAATTTAGGAAAAAATGATCTCTCTGATTTTAGATTATCACAAGGACTCTTTGATTTTAAAAAGCAAGAGATTAACATTTGATAAGGGTAGACCCTATAAAAATTTGTAATAAATACCTCTTGATGCAATAAATACGTTATTTACTTATCTCTTACCTTTGATTAGTGTTTATTAATCTTTTGCATGATGGCCTTATGAAGGAGATTCTTTCATATCCAATATCCTTATCGCTGGCTTATTTTAAGGTGTTTTTAAGATATTGTAGGTTTGAAATAATTTTATTTATACCATTGGTGAATGCTTAGTATGAGTCTTAGAATTCCTCTTTATTTACATCCACTGCTTCTTGAACCTAGTTTATGAAATACTTATGTAATTAGTTAGATTGTGAGGTTATGTGAGCTAGTATTGCCTTATGCAGATCTAGTGTGGTTTAATCATACGAGAGACTCATTTAAATTTGGTACATCACCTTTTTAGATTTATTAGGATCATTATTCCCCATTTATAATTATTTTCTCAATAGAATCATTAGATTAAGTGATCCATCAAGAGGAAGCTAACCTTATTCAGAGGTTCAACCCTATTATAGGATACCCACACCCTATGGTTATTCCCATATTATGACTGGGAGTGGAGGATCTAGAATTTTTTTTCCACAAGGGTGTAATCTCAAGTCATAATAGTTTTTATCATGCTTGGTGATACTTCATTTCAAATAAGATTAGTCAAATTTTGATGCTAGTTTGATTAATTTACAATAGTTATAGCTTTCATGCAAAAACATCTGAAAACTCAAAAACAACATCGACATTTTGGTAGTATAATGGTGACTAATTCTCATGCCAAATATTACTACAATATTATCTTCTAAAGGTATTCCCTTTGAATTTATTGAATTGCCTTTAAACTTAGTAAAAAGGTTAAGATTTGTTAATACACATCCATATAAAGGCAAATTTATTCCTAAGCCAATTTCCATATCTACCTCTCAAAGAAGATCTTTATTAAACCTTTTCATTGCCATGGTAGGCCTTAGAGCTTTTCCCTTTGTGGATTTTAATGGAAAAAGTCCATTAGACCTTCCAAAATTTGATGCTATTTTGGTATCAGCTATTAAATGTGTCCCTTATTTTATTGGGGATCAATCTACAACCCCTTATGAAAACCTTATGGATGTATCTAATTTTTACAATATTCATAATTCCAATGAGAAAAATGTAGCAATTAGGTAATCATCCATCTCTTTTAAAGGTAAAGCCTTGGACTAGTATAGAAGCCTTGATGCCAATCCTATTACATCATGGGATTAATTAGGAGATGAATTGTGTAAGATATTTGAAAACAAAAGTGACAATTTGTCACTTTTAGAGTAGTTAACCACAATTAAAATATTCCCTCATGAAGTCATACAAGACTTCAATACAAGATTTCAAAAAACATAGGATAAGATCCTAGTATTTGTTAGGCCTACTCCTAAATTTTCCATCGAATACTATTTGAAAGCCCTAAATAGTGATATTGTAGTAATGATCAAGTCTATGGGAGGGAACACACTATTGAATGCTTATGAGGTGAAAATTAGAGTATAAAATTGTCTAATACAAGATGGCAAGGTTATAAATAGACCACCAATGCCTTTGTTCCCTGAGATTTAACCACCTCTTATATCTATTCCTCCCCTTGTTGTCATTCTTCCCATGCTTAAAATTGATACCATACCTTCACCTAAGTAAGAAAATGCTTCCACTAGTAAATCTAGTGATTCCCAAGAACACAAGGACTTTCAAGAGCTTAAGAACATGTTTCAATCCTTGGGAAATGAATTAGTGAATGTTAAAAGGTAACATGCTCAATTCAATAGGATATAAAAAGATTCATATCAAACTTAGCATCAATCTTATCAGGCAAAAAGGCCACCCTAAAAAGAAAATTTCCAAAGTCAAGGCCATCAACAAGGCTAAAGACAAGGGAATTTTACTTAAAATAGACAAAGTAGCTATGCTCTGGTCCCTATCAAGAATAATATTTCTCAAGAAGCTAAGTGTACCATGCCTTGGAATTAATATTTTAGGTAATCTATTATCCCAAACATTGACTTTAATCAAGATTTCAATAATCAATGGAAGTAGGCTACTAATTATAGGTACAATCAAGTTCTTATGGTGTAGAACAAAGAAGTACCCATGATGACAAAACTAGAAGATCCCCAAAAAATGCAAGGGCCTGATCAAGGACCAAGCTAGTTAGGTGATACGATGGTTAATTATGAATAATAAGAGTGTTATGCACTCAATCAACAGGCTAGTTTTAACAAAGCATACATCCCAGTGGAAGCTAATACAAGGTTCAAAATAAGGAATATGAAAAGTAACCAGGAGGCAATTAAAGAACTTCCTAATAATAATCCATTGCTATCAAATCCAATTAAACTTGTTGTTGCTCTAAGGATTCCAATAGCTCTAAGGAGTTAAAATTAGGGGAATGCCTTTGTTTCCAAAAACTCAAAAAATCAAAGTACAATTGTGGCTCCCAAAGCACATCCAAAGGTTAGTGGTTTACCCATAAACATTGTGGAACAAATAAGTCAAATGTGAGTGTGTTAATATGGGACATGCTTTCCATGCCTAGATAGATAGATATCCTTCAAGAAGGATTATCAAATATCAATGTTCTTGAGAAGCCATCAAGCAAAGAGAATGTGATTCTCACCAATGCAACTAAAGGATCTAGTGAAAGGCAATCAAGTACGATGGTCAAACCTCCTCCCTTATATATTTATATGATCATTGGTGACTCTTTAGTACATAATTTCTTGGTATACAATGGCGATATTACCTCAGTAATGCCAAAATCCATAACTGACCAACTTGGTTTAAAATATGATCCCCAATCTAAGGGAATTATATAGCTTGATGGATCTTCTACGAAGCCATCTGGTATCATCAAAGATCTAAATTTGACATTGCATGCTTGTCCTAGTGTCTTATCAGTTCAAGGTGTGTTGATCCTAGATGTGCCTCCTTATTTTGCCTTATGCTTATTTAGAGAGTTTATAACAAAAATTGGAGGTTATATTGTAGTAGATTGGTCATACATGGCATTCAAAATAAGATATCTAACCAAAGTATCAATCAATTCTAATCCCATTATACAATTCCACATAGATATTTATGGGTTAAACAACATAAACATCAATTTCACCATCCTTGATGAGGAGGAATTCACAGTTGATCAAGAACTAAACACTCATCCTGAGGAGATACCAAATATGTTCCTAGATGAATTATGGAATGACAATAAATTAGTTGACCCTTTGGAAGGTTTTGAGGATAGAGAATTGGGTATCTAATACTTAAATGAAGAGAATAAATCCATTCCATCTCTCATTAGATCTCAATAAGACTCTAGTGGCATATGTAAATTATTTTTTGATTGTTCAAGGAGAAAATGTGGAGTAGGTTTAGGTACAATCCTTGTATCCCCTTCTAATGGAAAGTATTTCTCTTCTTATAAGTTTTAATTTAGTTAATCTTAAAATGTAATAGAGTATGAGGGCCTTATCCATGGCCTTTAATGGGATAGTAAGGGAGGGATTAAGTAGTTACAAGCATATAGGGATAGTGAATTGATTATGCACTAGGTTAAAGGCTAGAATATCACTAATAATCCCTTGATAAAATCCTAAAAACATAGAGTGTGGGACCTAATTGAGGACTTTAAGGCCTTTACCATCCAACTAGTGCCAAGAAACCAAAATCAGCATGCTGATAGATTGGAAAGTGTGGGAGCTCAATTTGATATACCAAAGGAGTTGGGGAAGTCCAAAGTGCAGCCACATGTCAAAGTGGTAGTAAGATCATCAGTGCTAGATAATGAAACCCATTGTGAGGTCTTTGATAGTGATAAATAAATTTCTTGTTTCTTACAGTAGGAAGAAAAGTTCTCCTTAATAAATCAAAAAAATCTTTAATATCAGTATGAGGATCAAATATTTTAGTTGAAATTTAATAATATTACTAAAGGGTTAATCATCATTTAAGGTCTTTTTCATGAATGGGATCATATGAGGAGAGACAAATTAGCAATGCAAATTGATGAGGAAAAATATGAAAGAGTTTTGATCCTTAAATACAAACTCCTCAAGCTTGGAAAGCTAATTAGTAAGGTTGAAAGACATGATTTCATTGATCTTTGTAGAGATTATACAAACATCTTTGGTTGGGATTATAATGACCTAAAAGGTTTTGATCCCAAGTCATCCCAACATACTATAGAATTTGAGGCTAATGCCAAGCATGTTAGGTAGAATTAAAGGCCTATAAAACCCAAAATAGAAGATATTATGAGGAAAGAGCTGATCAAACTAATTGAATCTAAGATCATCTTTCCCATCAAGCATTCCTCATGGGTAACCAATTTGGTGCCTATTAAGAAGAAGAAAGGGGAGATCAGGGTGTGTGTTGACTTCAGAGATCTAAATAGAGTCTCTTTGAAGGATCCCTACCCCCTACCATCTATGGAGTGACTTCTTTAAATAGTTGTTGGTTTAGAATGCTTATTCCTTTAGATGGGTATTTAGGATATAAAAAAATGCTGGTATGAGAAGAAGATCAATATAAGATGATCTTCACCACCAAGTGGGGCACATATGCTTACCATAAGATTCCTTTTTGATTTTCTAATTCTAGGGTTACATTTGAAAGAGACATGAACATGGCTTTCGAGGGGTTGCTGAATCAAATGGTACTGGTTTACTTGGATGATATCATAGTTTTCTCCAAGAAATCCATTAAACACTTAGATCACCTGAGGTTGATCTTATAGATATGTAGAGAGTATGGGATCTCTTTAAATCCCAAGAAATGTGTCGTTGCTATTCATGAAGGAAAAATATTGGGTCACATTATCTCAAAGGAAGTATTATCCATTGACCTTGATAGGATAAGTGTTATACTAACACTATCTTACCTAAGCACATGAAAGGAATTCAAAGCTTCCTTAGGAAAATAAACTTTGTGAGAAGGTTTATACCTAGTTTTGTAAACTTGGTCAACCCCATCACTATCATGGTGAAGAAGAGACAAGTGTTTACTTGGTCACATAAAGTTAAAAATGCATTTAAGACCATCAAGAAAGCCATTTCCCAAGAAACCTCACTCATTAATCTTGATTTATCAAAGGATTTAATATCGTACACCTTTGCCAATGTTGACAATATATCATCCATATTGATGTAGAATAATGGTGAAGGACTTGAGTAGCCAATTACCTTTTTTAGTCAAGGGTTGGAGGGTTATGAGGTAATGTACACTTTTATATAAAATTAGGTACTTGTAGATTTTAGAAGCCTCAAGAAGTTTATACCAATAATCTCCAACAACAAGGTTCATCTTATGGTGCCTTATCCTAGAGTAAGGGGGTTTTTATTTAATAAGGATTTGAATGAAAAAAGAATTAGTTAGATCACCAAAGTCATGGAGTATGATGTGGAGATTAAGGTCACTAAATTGGGAAGAGGCAAAGGCTTATATGAGCATATGGTAGATGATCTTTAAGAAGACAAAGAACTTGTGAAGGTAAAAATGCATTTGAGGCCATCAAATAAGCCATTGCCCAAGTACCCTCACTTATGATTCCTAATTTATCAAAGGATTTCATATTGTCACCTTTGCCAATGTTGAAAATATATTAGCCATGCTGTTGTAAAAGAATGGTGAAGGACTTGAGCAGCCAATCACCTTTTTTAGTCAAGGGCTAGAGGGTTATGAGGTATGGTACAATTTTAGAGAAAAGTAGGTTCTTATAGCTTTGAGAAGCCTCAATAAGTTTATAAAAATACTCTCCAACAACAAGGTTCATATTATGGTGCCTCATATTGGAGTAAGGGAGTTTCTCCTTAACAAGGATTTGAATAAAAAGAGAGCTACTTGGATCACTAAATTCATGGAGTATGATGTGGAGATTAAGGTCACTAAGCTGTTAAGAGGAAAATAATTATGTGAGAATATGGTATATGATATTCAAGAAGATAAATAAGTTTTTTTGGTGACACAAGATAACTCAAAAATAGATGCACCTCCACTTCTCAATAGTTGGATCTAAGATATGATCCATTTATTAATAACAGGAGAATGCCCTCAAGGTTTGAACAGATCAAAGAGAAGGTATTTTAGGCTTCAGTCTATACCTTCTGCATTGTTTAATGGTGTTTTATTTAGAATAGAAAAGACCTCAATGGAGTAATTATTAGGTGAATAAATGATAATCAAGTAACAAAGATTTTAGATCAGTTCCATGGTGGGCTTGGAAGAGGTCATTTTTCTCTAAGAAAAATAACAACAAAGATAATGAGAGTTGGTTATTACTGGTGTATCATTTTCAAAGATGCCTATGGATGGGTTAGAAAATGTCAAAAGTGTGCTATATTTGTAGGCAAATAAAGATTAATATCCCTTCCTCATAACCTAATTTAAGTGGAACAACCCTTCATGCAATGGGGTTTGTAATTTATAGGAATGATTAACCCACCTTCCAATAGAGGACATAGATGGGTAATCATTGCTACTAACTACTTCACCAGGTGGATGAAGGTAATCACCTTAAAAAAAGCTAATGAAATAGTAGTGTTGGACTTATATAATAGCATAGTGACTAGGTTTGGTGTCCCAGGTACTATAATTTTAGATAATGCCTTAGAATTTATTATCATGGAGACAAGTGAATGGGAACTCAAGCTGGGCATCTACCTTAGCACATCCTCTAATTAATACCCCTAAGGTAATGGATTGGTAGATTACACATAATAAATTGATAAGGATTGTAAAGAGGACCATGAAGTAAAATAAAATAACATGGCATACAAATCTAAGGATAGCCTTATGGGCTAATAGAGTGAATCCCAAGGTTGCCATTAGAAATTCTCCATATGTTCTAGTATATGGGAGGGAAGCTGAATTTCCCATTTCTCTTCAATTACCTACTTTGGAATTATCACATCAACTTGAGTTGATGGAGAGTGAGCCTATGAACATGAGGATGGTAGAGCTCATGGATCTTGAAGAAATTAGGGACCTTGTAATGAAGACATTGGAGTCACATCAAACTTAGGTCAACAAAGCCTTTGACAAGAGATCCATAGCAAGGGAATTCAAAGAAGGGGACCTTGGCAGGCAACCACCCCAAGTTTCATAGTTTATGGAGTGGTACTTATTTGATTCATGGATGAAAATAACATAATGATTTTCAGCTTGCCCAAATAGATGGAGAGGTATTACCCATCCCAGTCAATGGAATTTATTTAAATCCTTGTTATTAAAAGAGTTTGTAGCTATTGTGTAATATTGTACATATTAGAATAGATATTCCTTGCTTTTTATTGACCAAATTTGAATTTTAGACAAAATTGGCCAACCCCTTTATATTTAAACATTTTAAAAGGTTCTTATATGTCTAATAGGGTCTTATGTGTGTCTAAACATCTCCCTATCTTTGCTCTAGCCTTGGTTTAAGCATAGCTTCCTTGTACTTGTCTAGCAACCAAAGTTAACTCTAGTCAAACATGGTAAAAAGATAAAATTATCTTTACAATGTCTGAATATGGTCATTTAAATGTTATAATGTGCTCTTAAGTCATAAATTTTCAATTTGATATGTTTTATATGCCAAAAGTACCCTTTGTCACATTTTTAGCTCATTAAATGACTTGTACCGATTGGTTATGGAATAATATTTATAAAAAAGAAATATTTAATTATGGATGGGGTTAAAATATGTTAGTAAGTGATCATAGATAGTCAATAAATAGTTTTTTGCACAAAATAAGGAGTTTTTCTTAAAAATAAGCTCTTAATGGCACTTGTATGGATTTGGGAAGTCCATCTTTAGTTAAAAATGTGGGGCTAGTGTATTTTGAGCTCCATAACATATCTCCCATTTTTTTGTGTAAATTTTATTTCATAAATATCAAATTTTGATTCTTTTCCTTCCTTCTTGCATTCACAAGCCAAGAAGGATCAACTTCAAATGCTTGGTATAGTCTATATAGATGGAGTTAAGAGGAATGCTCTTGGGAGTTGAAAAGGGTTTAAAGAATATTCAAATCTATGGAAATAAGTTTGAGTTTCATGGATATTCATTTATGAACCATTGTTAAGAATCCAAGTAGCTTTTTATTCTCTTGCATTCATGAGGGGTCCCTATTCTGAGCTTGTTTCAGAATATTTTGCTTTGATTGGACGGTTGGTTGTTTTTAAGTGTTCTAAAGGTAGTATAAGACCTATCCATAGGTTTTTACCTTATTATATTGTATTTTTGAGGTCTCAAGAACTCAAAGAGTCTCTTTTAAGCTTGTTTCAGCTAGGTAGCCATGAAAGTACATTAAAAACATTAGTATAGGGTAATATCACATTGAGTAGGAGTTTTAGAGAGTGGTTTTAAGATCCCCATGGTGATCATTAGACCTTAAATGATTGGTAAAGAATATAGTTCTACCCATGAGGCCCAAATTATACACATTATCCACTTTCTCCTTCTTTGTCTACTCTTTTCATCTACAGGTAGGTGATTTTCATGTTGAGGAAGGTGTTGTGAGGTTGTTATCAAAGTGTTATTAGTGAAGGTCATCCATTTGAGGATTTAAAAATGCATTTGAGGTGTTAAGAGGCCTTTAAACAAACATATTAGTGCTCAATCCCATCCTCTCTACCTTATAATTCAAAATTTGTATCTACAAGACCCTAATGACATCATGCTAATGTATAGAGAGGTGGATAGGTACTCCAATTACTTAGCATTATCAAATGTGCATTGATATTCCTAATGAAATTACTTAAAGTTCACATTCATAAGGGTTTTATCTTGTTCATATTATAGCTCACTATGGTGTACCAGACTTGCACCTATAGGTGGCCTAAATAGGGGCTTAAGATAGTTATTTGAGTGTGGAAGTGAGGTAGGACCTTAATTGGAATGGAACCCTTTCATGATGAAATGATCCATGATAGAGCCATCCAAGGTGTAATATGTCTAGGTGGAGTTGAAAGTCACTCTAAGAGGTTGAAGACTATATTTTGGTCTCTCTATCCCTAAAAACACTAAATAGAGACTTGAAAGCTTTTTCAAGGTGACATATAACATGTTTCAAAGGGTTGCAAATAATTTAGGTGAGAAAAGATTATTTCCCTATAATAGGGTATGACCTTCACCAATTTTGAGGTCAAGAGGATGAGAGAAGGGTAGTTAATAAAAAGGGTAAACTTGGCATTTTATGATTGAAAACATTTAATGATATCTATAGGGGGTTGTTCCTTAAATAAATTTGCTTTTAAAAGGGTAATTTTAACCCTTATTTTATGATCACACATTCTTTATGGTGAAATTTTTCAAGTGAGTATATTGATCATCAAGTGAAGATGATAAGATGTTTTTTCAACCCACAACTCTCCTCAATCCATACAAAGTGTCTCAATTCACCTTCAGCTAGGCAGGGAAAAGTAAGTTTTGGTGTCTTGATGGTGTTTAAATGGTATTCAAGGTATGAAATAGGTCAAATGAAAATCTTGTGACCTTAGGAAATTTTGAGAGGATACATATAAACCCTAGATAGGATCTCATGGGACCACCTCCACCTACAGGTAGGGGTAAACTGATTATCTTAGTCAGTGGGTAGGTAATGAAAAATGAGGATGATACTTATATAATTTGGAATGGTATAAAAATAAAATAAGGGAATAAAATCACTATGAAACTACTATAAAATCTTATAGAATGGTTTTAAAACATTTAATCAAGCCAAACTAGCCATAAACACTTATAGGTAGGAGCCTTTTAAATAAGAAACATAGTCATGTTGGAAACATGATTGAAATTCAAGAGGATGAATGATGAATATAAGGTTAAAGTGTCAAAAAAGTTATTGGAGAAACTCTATCATAGATATGATAGTGTTCATAGACATTTCATTGTGCAAAAAAAAATATAAGGAACCCAAAATGAGCATACATAGTTCACAATAGAAATCCATATAGTCTATCTCCCTTCTTAAAAGCTAGTTTTGGATTTTATAGGTTTGAGAGGTCAGATGATGTTATCAAGAGATCAATTTTTACATGGGACATCCTTAGAAATTTAGGAAGATTTTAAAACTCTCTTTTTTTCTAGGTAAATAGGGAAAGTTACCCCTATTTTGTCTCAAATAGGGGGTACTTTTCCCTCATGCACAAACCTTGTACTTTGACAAAGGGGATGGAAAGTTGAGACTAGAAGCTAATAAAACCTCAAAATGTTTGTGTAGTTTTAATAAACATATAAAAACATAATATACACCTCAAATGAGAGGGAAAATAAGCAAGGTGCTCTAAGATACAAGGATTATAATCAACCTAATGGGCTAAAATTAAGGCCTAGCAGCCAATTTGAAAGCCTTTCACATTTCTAGCCTTAGATAGTATATATAAAAAGATGGAACATGTTTATGAGATTGTATTATTTATGTTTGAGCCTTTTGGATGTAGGGAAAACATGAATAAATCCATTTAAGCCTTAAATTTCAGATATGTTATAAAACTAACACTAAACCTAACATCTAAAGGGAGATCAAATTCTCTTTTGGGTTGATATGTGAACTAAAACCTATCATAAAATTTTGGTGGGATAATTAAAAGTATTTTAGAACCTTTACTTTGTAGATAAATCCACCAAAAATCCATTTCTTGTCTTAAAGTGCACAGAGGCCTAAGTAGACTGCTAAAGGGTCTTGAATGGTCATGTTTAAATGCTTAGAACTCCCATGATACCTTACATGGAGATTAAAGGTGTTCAAGGATCTTAGAGAGGGTGATAAAGAAACCATAAGTGGAATTTTTTTAGAAATATAATGTGTAGCCTTTATGAATAAAGTCCAAGAGTCCAAGTGACTCTAAAACCCTCACAAACCCTCTCTCAGACTCGATGGATGAAATATGGAAAATGGAGCATCCAAATGGAGTCTAAAGGCTATGGAAATGACTTGAAGCTGTATAGGACTCTCCAAATACCTATCTCATGTGACTAAGTTATACCCTACTTGTATAGAAGAGGTAAAATAGGGATTATTTTGATATATTTGTGTGTTTGGGAGGTATGGAGAAGTTTCAAAAGATACAACCACTGCCAAGAGAGATATTGGGACTTGTTATAAGTCCTAATGTCTATATATGGAACTATTTAAAATCCTAAGTGTGTCTACTACCTTCTTCATCTCAGCCAATCACAATGAACAAGTAGTGAATACTTAGTGAAAATGGTGAAACTCTAATTAAGAAGACTTTAAAGGCTTGATTCATGAATTTTATGACTTATAAACTATTTAAAGGTGTCATTACTCCTTTTTCATGGATTATATTATATAATTTGAAGCATTTTGTGTGCCAAGTGTGAGAGGTGCATGAGAGAGATCCATTTATAACTATTAAAGATGATTGCTCATGGATACAAGGATATAAATTGTTTGAGACCATTATAATTCATATAGAGGCTTTCATTAACCCCTTACATTTATATCAATCATCATACCTAACCCTACTTAGTGATGAGGTAGTCTAATGAGGTAAAATCATGAACATAGTTTCTTATGCAAGCTAAAGAGTATTTATGCCACATTTGGAGGAGTTAAAAAAGTTTGAGGGAAATTTTTCATTATTTTAATTATAGGACCTATCTCATTATTTATTCCATGCTATTTTAAATCATTCATATTTCTTGAAAAGTGGTTGTAGTGATTCTTAGGCTTCACCTTCTCTTTTTTATCTCATAATTGCTGTAAATATTGGCCTTTTTGGCTGTTGTATAGATCTCTCCACTTGAGTATGGAAAATCCATACTAAATTTTTTATTTTAACTAATAAATAATGTTGGTTTTACCTCATTCATGATTTTATCAAGTGCATGTTATGGTTGTTGGTATTATACAAGTGTATTTTGCTTACCTTGACATGTTATCCTTCCTAGTACCTTGTGTAGTTTGAAAGCTCTCTTTTGTAGGTCAGCAAGAAGTGTCTAATTTGTATTGTAGGTGTAGTGATTATCTTATTCATTAGTGTTTATAGAAGGCATATTATCTAAGTCCTCTTAACCTAGGCTCTTTTCAAGACCCTATACTTGAAACATTGATGTAGAAGAGGAGTGTTAAATTGGATGAAGTGTATGTGTAGATTTCTCTTTGGTTCCAAGTGTATTATAAGTGGTATGAGTAGACCATATATTTGGTGTATCACCTCCCATATATTATATTTTTTTAATTTATCCTTCTCCCTTTTCACCCCTGAAAAGTTAATAGTAGGTTTGATCTATAGTGGTACATCAAGGGAACTAGCCCTAATTTAGAGATCCACCTGAAATTTGGGTCACCCACAACCCTAAGGTGGTTCCATTATGACACTTAAATGAGGAGAGACTTGTAATATCCTCAAAGGGTGAAATTTCAAGTGAAAACACTTTCCTTCTAAGTGCCTTATGCACATTTCCTTTCAGTTGTGTGTTTCTTTTCAATAAGTGCCTTGGGCACAATTATTGTTTTATTTCTTTTTTATCCTTGTTGCTTCAACAGGAGGGTTTTAAAGAAAGGGGAAAACTCATATCAATTCTACAATAGTTTTTATATGAAATATAAGACTCTATATGCCTAATGGACCAAATCAAGGCAACTAGTCTTTGCATAGCAGGTATGTAATCCTAGGATGTCACTAGAAATGCTGGCCAATTTTGGCCTACATATAGAAACTTGCCTAGATGGATCAATTTTTGGAGGTCTTGGTATGAAGTGACAATTTGAGTAGAGTTATTGATTGAGAGAATGATAAAATAATGAAGAAGGGGACAAATATCACTTGTAAAGCTTTTAGAACACATTAAGCAAACTTAAAGTGTAATTTATTGATCTTTGAGAAGCAAATCTAGAAATAAGTATAGAGTTATAGGTAAAGGATCCAATAGGTCTTCATGGCATGGAATTCAAGGTGCATAGAGTATTTTTATACAAAGTCTCAAAGGTTATTTAAGCTTTAACAAATCAAAATATGATAGGAACAAGTCTAGAAGAGCTAGACCATCGTAACACATCATGCAAGAACAAACAAAGTAGTCTAGTTGCACATTTCATAAATGCACCTAGGAAATCAACCACATTCAAAGTAATGCATGGAAATGATGTTTTTCATGCCTTGAAAATTATTTAAAAAATTCATATCTTGATGAGTTGTTTATTTCAAGATATAAGTGTTCAAATTTGAATAATTAGAATGAGATGTGCACATGGATGTCAATTTTAGGCCTCTTGAAATATCTATTTGGATTAAAATAATCCTAAGTATGAATTTAGAATTGATAAGTGGCAAGATCTTAGGTTCCTAAATAAATATATAATGGTGAATGATAACCAAAAAAATTAATAGGCCCAAGTAAATTAATGGAGTGCATTTAATCATATAAACACAGATCAATGATGAGTGAGAGGTCAATGAGTCAATGGATCTTAAGAGTGAATAAGGAGTTACCAAGTTTCATGACTATGGTAACTACTAGGTAATTCAATGGTAGATGTTTAAGCCATGAAATGGTAGATCGATGTTGCATGTAAGGTCAAAGAGTCAATAAAGCTTAGGGAAAATGTGAGGCCACCATGTTGCATAAGCATAAGAACTAGATAAGACTGGCTACATGGTCCATAAGATGAATGCAGAGCTAAAAAATGGCATAATTTGGGAATCCCAAATCAAGATCAATAGCTGATATTAAAATTCAAATCTAGGAGACTTTCAACAAAGGACAAATAAAACTTAGGTTGAACCAAGAGTAAATGTTTCAAAGGGCATGTGTTGGCATTAGAGCTCGATCAAACATCATTAAGCAAATGTAGCCATACAGTCATGATTGTTAATGATGAAGCTTTGTTGCCTTTAAAGTTTAGAGATAAAATAGGTTTGTTTAAATCTAATATAGTTTAGAATAAGACTATGTAACCTATGAATTTTCATTGACATAATAACTATATGAAAACTAATAAATTGGATTGGTTTTCAATCTATAATAAACCTATACTTAGATATTGGAATAGGGGGAAGATATGTGATTATGAAGAAGTGTCTCATCTTTTGACATAGTCTTTTCTTAGACAAATAGGTACCTATGGCCACCCAAAGCAGACATAGTCATGGCTCTATTAGGTTAAAAGATATGAGGATTTTGTCCTCATGAACAAGTCAAGTGGAAGATGGTGTAGAGTCCAAAGATTGAGATATAGTGGTTGGATAAAGTATTTGGAGCATTTAATAGATTTACCAGGTCTCTAAGTGGTTTTATTTCATAACAAGATCATGACTCATAATATTTGGCAAACTCTTGTCCTCTAGTGTGTTGCTCAACTAATGAGAAGATTTGGAGGTTATTAGGACAAATGAAGGCTATTTTGTCTATGATGTATTAAACTTAATATTATAAAAAAATGGTGGAGAATTCATTGAAATGTGGAAGCTCATTTAATGATCTTGGATGGTGTGCTCCCTCTCTCTATTTTCCCTTTCTCCTATATATCCTAGTTTTCTTACACAATGGAACTCTCTCTCAAAATTTATTAAACAAATCTCTCTGATTTTAGATTATCACAAGGAATTTTTGATTTTGAAGAGAAAAAACTCTAATTTGATAAGGCTAGACCCTATCAAAATTTGTAATAAATAACTCTTGATGTAATGTATACTTTCTTTGCCTATCTCTTGCCTTTGATTAGTGTTTAGTAAGCTTGTGTATAATAGCCTTGTGAAGGAAATTATACTATATCAATGATCCTTCTTTCTTTCCTCTTTTAAGTCATTTTCAAGCTATTTTAGGTCTGAACTCATGTTCTTTATACCATTAGTGAATGCTTAGTTTGATTCTTATAATTCTTCTTTATTTTCATCCACTGCTTCTTAAACCTAGTTTATGAAATACGTATGCAATTAACTAGATTGTGAGGTTATGTGAGCTAGTATTGCCTTATGCAGATCTAGTGTGGGATCAAGCTGATGAGAGCCTCATTTAAATTTGGTGCATCACCATTTTAGCTATCTTAGGATCCATATTCCCCCTTTCTAATAATTTTCCTAGTAGAATCATTAGATTAGGTGATCCATTAAGAGTAATTTGGCCTTCTCTAAAGGTTCAACCCTATTATTAGATACATATAGCTCGGGGTTGTTCCCATATTATGATTGGGAGTGGAGGAACCTGAATAACTTCTCTACAAGGTTTAAATCTCAAGTCATAACATGATATATAAGAGGATCAAACCTCTATTTTATGGGCTAGCTCCCATGGTACTTAAACTTGAGATATTTTCCTAAGACCTACTAAATATTAGAATGCAAATAGATAAAAAAGATGCATAAAATGAAACCTAATCTAAAAATGGTGATACAAAAATATAAGTTGTCCACTTTGTTTGACCTCAAATAACACTAATAAATAGTGCAATAAATTGAACCACTCCCTTCAAGGAATTCTATGCATTAGTAGTTCATAGGATTGTCATGGTGGATGGATACAACTTGGAGGTGATGGATGGGAGGCTTGTCTTGAGACATATCCAACCAGGTTACACTACAAGTAGAGTCACCAATCCTTAACACATCATATGACTTGAATAAAATAAACTACTATCATCTAAGTGAGACAGGGACCTACAAAGGGAGAGAATATACCACTTATGCAAATAAAACCAACATGAACACACTAGATCAGTATGAAATAAGTTAAATTAGTCATTGCATAATCCCTAGATGTATATAAGATAAAAATCAAGGTAGAGTTTCCTCATACCCAATGAGGGATAGATACAATGGTCTTAGAGGCTCAATATATAGATAATGAGAAGATTAAGAGAGGTAAATTGGCATCAAGGTGACATTTAGAAGTCATGAATGACCATAGTCTACTCACACAATAGTTAAAACAACCCTCATGACTTGCTTCGTGCATTACCTTCATGGTTAGTGGTCTTCAATGGGCCTTTTAGGCATTGAGGTGTGAAAATTATTTTAAAGAGGTCAAAAATGTTTGTCTTCCTTTAGAATTTATAAAGCATTGAAGTTGTGTAATTAGGCCTCCATGGATCATATAACAACCCATCTTCTCATTATGCATGTTAACTAGGATAAGAAACTACCATTCTCCATGATGACCATATAATGTGTGCCTACCTCCTTAAATGTATAATTTATAGGGGAGTTATAAACCTACATTTACCTCCTTATAATCCCCTCTACACCATTACTCCTACTCTTATTTGACCAAGTAGGTCTACTAGGCCACTAGGCCTAGCCATTTGACTTCAAGCTACTTGAATGAATAGGATACCTAATTATAATATTAATAACATATGGATAAAAATGTTATAGGTCTACTAAAACATAATATATAATGATTTATACCTCCCAATCATTACACACCTGAAACACTACTTTAATTAAGGGATTAGGTATCCTTTACTGGCTTTTCAATATTGGCCATTTGGTGTAAAATTGTAAAATACTTTATAGGGATAAATGTGAGAAAATTGTGGCGTGATAGGGTGTAATAATCCTCATACTACCTTACCCAATGATATAAAACCCTTCAAATAAATTTGCACCCTATTCTCTACTCAAATCCTTAGAAAAACATAGATGCTGACAAGTCCATACAATAGTTTGTACAACTCAATATCATGGGTAGGAACTTGTTAGTGTATCATGTGTTTAGGTTTCTACTAGTCCATCCCAATTAAACTAGATGTAAATTCTTTAATATATTCTCAATTGGGTCATTATTAGGGTTTATGCAAGGTTTTGTAGGTCTACCATCTCAATGATGGTTCATAAATTAAAGACCTTCAATCCAAAAATTTCTACCATGGATGTCTATCCCATATACCCCCTAAAATATATTTAATATATCCTAGTATTATGTAGCTTTTATGGTGAGATGTGAGTGCAAGTTGGTAGACCTTGAGCTCCTTGCTAGGCATCCTAGGCATGTTGTAGTCTTAGTGATGATTCATAAGATGGGATCATGAATCCCACTCCTTCCTCCATGTATATTGGGTGTATAAGTGTCCCTAACTAACCCTAAGATAAATGGCATTGAGTAATTATTTTATCAAATATATGAGTGTTTTAATTGGTGTCTCAAGGTGGTAGCTTAGGACAGTTGGGTTTAAGAGGGGTCGTAAGACCAAATTTGACATTTGATTATCTTACTCTATTTAGAACACCATAATTAGGGTTTGAAACATCCTAATATGTCCCTTAAATTATTTAAATTTTATATGGGTATTTGGACATACCATAAAGTAGAGGTGGGATCTTGAGGTCTTAAGGTTGGTTTTAGGCCTAATAGGCTTAGATGACCCTTTACGCCCTAAGTTACCTCTAAAAAGTCAATGATGGCTTAAATGCCCTCATAGAATCTTCTCTACCTAGTTTAAATTATATATAATTTAATTCATCTACATAAACCACTATCTTTTCACTTTTATCTTGTAGGTCTACCTTGAGTGCTCTTACTATCATGCCCAGTTTGAGTATTTGACAAGCTTGGTTAGGGACTTAAGTAGTTTATTATAACCTTTATACTATTAATTAGGTTTAATATATATTATTTTTCGGTTTGAAGACACATTTTGATATGTATTTTCCTTTAAAATGTTCTTTTTGTATACTCCCTATACTCTTGATTAAGTTTTATGGATAATTAGGCATGTGTATCCCTAATGACTAGTTTAGTGCCCTTTTACCTCAATTTAAAGTCTCATATCTTCATGGAACCATATTATATCTCTTCCCACTACCTTTCCTTAGGTTTAAAACCTCTAACACCCCAAAAAATGGTGATGTATTCCATTTCTAGGTACATGCTTGTTGTTACTAGTTTAGGCCTAATAGGCCTAATATGCCATTAAGCTCTCCTTTATCTCAAAGGACTAAGACATATAGATGAGATAACACAGATAAATTTAGGGAGAAAGTGAGATACCCTTTATTTACCTTTATGTTTCACCTTCCTATAGGGTTTTACACTCTAACTCTCTTTCTTTTGACCTTGTTGTAACTGCCTATTTAGGCCTAACTAGGACTAATTAGGCTATCTAGGACTTTTATTATATTAAAGGATAAAAATAATATATGAAGGTATTTAGAGACTTAAATAAATACGTTATATCATCTAATATCACTCTTTCACCTCATCTTAATTTAAGTTTCCTCATGTCTTCTTTACTTTGCCTATAGGTGGTAGTATTGCACTTTGACTATGTGAAAGAGATTGGACCTTGCCGTCATGACAAATTTATCTCAATTTATAAAAATTGATATCCTTATTATGAAGTTATTCATACTTTTTATATTTATACACTTTAAGATACCCTAGCATGGATCCTTTGCTCAATCTACCTTGTTTCTATAATCAGGCCTATAGGTGTAACTTTGAGTTAATTTGAATTAATTAAGAAGGTGAGAGGTGGGATGGTGGTCCATTATTTTATTGAATGAAAAAAACATGTGGATGAATCATAATTACTCATCCTAACCTTATAAATCTATTTATATTCATAAATCAATTAGGGTTCCTCCAACCCTATATTCACAGTCAGTGTTCCTCTAAAATCTTGATTGATTCCTCATCTTAGGGTGGTTGATATGGTGTTGATCCTATTTACCCCTACTCTCTTCATCTCCATACTTATTTATAGGTACTTATGAATCTCAAGGATCCTCAATGTTTATCTAGATCTAATCCAAAACTCAATACTCCATGCATTTAGTCTACACAATAGGATTATAGGTGATAGGTGAGGGTTTATCTCTCAAGGTCCTAAAGATGAAGGTTTAATCCTTGATGGAATCCATTTACTTCATATGCAATGTCTATCCATATTTCCTTATGAATCAAGGAGGCATATAATTTTCCTCAAGACCCTATCCAAATAGTCTTTCATTTTCTTGGTCTGAATAATAGGTTTGTTGTGACTATGAGAGCTTGATTGTAGGTGTTATTAAAACCCTACCCAAACATGGACTAACATGGGATTAGGTTGTGGGTTACCTATTTTCTAGAACAAAACTCTACTTTTATGGGGTTATATCCCATGATTTATCACTTTTATTCTCTCTCTAAAACCTAACTATATTAGGATGAAAAGGGTAAAGAGATTGCATAAAGGAAACCTACACGAAAGGGTGGTGATGCACCAATGATTGACTCATATACTCAAATTTGGAATCTTAACCACACTAATGGAAAATTCATAGAGATAAAACACTATATTTAATGGATTATAATAAATAATATTTAATCTAGAGGTCAATTTGAAATACTAAATCAAGAGGGTAATGAGAAGAAGGCCTAGTTTAAGGTACTTACAAGCAGAATTCCAATTCAAACTTGATCCATCAACCTCAAAACACACTAGATAACCCAAGAAGAATGTTTGTTAATACATAAGTGAAACTTGGACATAAAAATGTAATATTTCACCAATAACCATATCATATAAATAATGAACACACTAACTATTGATCATGAAGAAGCTGTAATTCTCTATTCATTAGTCCAATAGGTCTGCAAGTAGAAAACTTGGTAGAGTTTCCTCATACTAGCCTAAAGGATAAAAATAAAGGCCATAAGGCCTCAATATTTAGAAAAATTAGGAGAGTATAAGAGGTATAATGGAATGGAGGGGGAGGAAAAAAGGTCATCAATGACTATTATACATTCATTTAGTAGTTACATCAGGTATACAATCATAGTAACCTCCCTCTATGAATTGATACTCTTTAATTATCCCCTTATAAATTAAAGATGAAATGGAATATTCTGATTCAAACCTACCCAAGGAAAGGATATGACAAAAAATATTCAACCACTCCTCCATATGGTAGTCACAATGCCCAATGAGGAATAATTAGGTTTCCAAGAGATGTTGAGTAGCCCACTAGTTCTTGTGTATGTTGACCCAGTTAGGTAATTATGATCATGTATCTATTATGAAAATTTAAAGTGAATTTAATATATTTAAATCATTAGTTAATTGTAATTATACCATGCATTAACTCTCATCATTATCCCCTCTATGCCAACTTTGAACTCCCTTATTGACCAAATAGGTCAAATAGGCCAATTAGGCCTAATAGCCTAATTATTGGTGTTTTTAAGCTATGAAATACCTATAATAAACCTAAATATCCTATTAATGGATGTTTTTAATGCTTTAAACAAGTCCTCACATCATAACATGAGACATTTTGATCAATAAACACCAATAATTTGGTCACAGTGGTTGACTAGGTCAACTTGTCATTCATTCTTAAAGACTAACTCATTAGAATAAACCCATAGAGGAATTTAAATTAATGTTTTTGATAATTTTATGGATTTGTTAGATACAATAAGTGTTTAAACTTTCTTTCCAATGATTGACATCTCTTATAACAACTTTAAACCTCCCTTTCTACCCCTTTTATTGTAAAAGTATAGTATTATGACCCTTCCATATAGATTATGTACAATAAAGTACCATGAATATGTAATTATATAATTTTATTTGATGTTATATGTTATTATAAAGTTATTATATGGTGATATGTTACCAAAATACCAAGTTTTAAAAAATTGGGTCCGCTTAGGGTTTTAGAGAGGTTTTGGGTGTCCAGTACTCTTAGTAATGATTCATAGAGTACAAACCCCTAAATAAAAAAATATTACCATAAAGTGTAGGTACATGGACCCCTTAAATTTTCCTAATAATATTTATTTCCCATGAAAAATATTCATCAAGATAGGTACATAGAGAAATGGGCTTGTAGGCTTCTATAGATAGTTTGAACATGTTAGCAGTCTTAACCTTTGATCATAAAGGTGGTCCCCTTAACCAAACTCAATCATCCATGTATTTAAATTGAATATTTGTGCCTAAAATACCCTAAGATTATTTTTATTTAATACCTTGGTGCTAAAAATATGAGCATCCAAATAGAGGCCTTGAATAACTGTCTAAGACCATGTGCTTTGAACAGAGTCTTAGGACTAGTTTGACCTTCTCTTTTCATTTTTATTTTTTTAAATCATCTTGTAATAAATAAAAAAATATTTATCTACCTCCTCATGAATTAATTTATATTTAGGAGAGTCTGAGAGTGCTCTCATTGTAATATAGGCCTTCTTGGCTTCAATACTAACACTAGGCTTGACATGCCTTAATTGAGATTTAAGGGTCTAAATGGTCTATAGTTGATTGAGAGACTCAAACTTATCATGAAAAACTATTTATCACTTATTATCACCTTAAAAAACTAACATAACTACTCAAGATGCCACTCTATCTTCATTACTTCAAGTGGTTGCCTATAGGTTCCTTTGCCAATCTGTGTGCTTAGATAAGGTAGAGGTCTGAAAGTTATTTCTCTCCTTAGTGTAATTATGATGGAGGCATAGGATTATAAATCATGATACTAGAGTTAATTAAACCTTTATTCCAATCCTCTTTACCAACTTTGTTCCTATATAAGACACACATTCAAGCTTAGGGTTTGTGCACAATAAAGTTTATGGAACCCTAAGGGATTGATAAAGAAACTCCATATCTTGTATAAAGTTTTTGACACATTAAAAAACTTATTATGATTCCCTTATCTCTTAAACAATTCCTTAAAATAATCAAAAGGTCTACGGTCAGACACATGCATGTTCAAGTCTGTATTAGGCCTTTGTAGGTCTATTTGTATCGTTGAATTCTTTCCCTCAAGGGACTAGGATATGTTAGTGAAAAAATTTGAAATGGTTTTAAGGGGAAAATATGAAATAATTTTCACATCCTTATGCTTACACCTTAATATCTTTCTAATGACTATGTCCATGAATATCAATCTTGTATTTTGATTGTGTATGGTGATTAAGTCTACTTATTCCATTAGTGGAGACAACCAATCCTTGGTACCCTAAATCACTAGTTGGATAGAATAAAAAAAGGGGGGTTATTATATTATTAAATACCTCTTAGAAAAAACTATTAGTCCACACCCTTCACTGTGTTACCCTATTTTTTCAAGATTGTGTGCACATGCATGTGTGTATAAGATCTAAACACTTTTAGCTTAGATAAATCATTAGGTTCTCCTACAAAATTTATATTACCTTACTTGAAACATTTGTATACCTTATGTAATTTATTTTTTATATAATTATAACCTTAGATAGCCTCCATATTATAAATAAATCTTTGCTTAACCTACAAGTATGTGTGCTCTAGATTAGGCCTATTTGTCCTCAAGTCTTGTGTCTAATGTTATTTTTCATTTTAGAGGGAATGATAATTGATATTTAAATTATTCATTTTAATTTTAACCTTTACCCTTATTTCATGAACATGCTATCTTATCCTAGGAAAGATGGAGATGCCAATATGCACAAACAATGTTATATGCATTCCTCTACTCGCATTGACTATCACAGGGGTATGAATATCAAACTTATGTGAGAGAAGAGGGGTTTGTAATTACTTTTAGTTCTTGTGATATATTCACACTTTCATCCAATCCATTGTGTTATCCATTCTCTTGATCACACCCTCTCTTGTGACCATGAGTGGTTCACACACAATGTTTTGGAGACTCTTATACTGTAGGCTCAAAATGTCTAGTTATAGGTGGTTATTGGCTTCTCAGAAAGGTATATGATCTACATATATCTAAACTTACATGATCTCATGTTTTTTGATGATTAAAATTGGTGTTTAGGATTTTTCACATGGTCTAGACTTATAATTAAGGGTGGATGGGTGGATGAGGATCAATGTGGAGTGATCAAGGGGTTGAAGCATGAAAATAGGGTTGAGACACAATGAAAAGGTAGTGAAAAATAGATGAGATGATATAGGTATGTATATGGCATGGAATAAATCATGAAAACCATCTAAAGGAAATAAAAATGAAACTTGAGTACCCTAAAATATATACGTATGAAAACATACCATCTTGGAGGCAGAAAGAGGCTACACACAATCTAAAGATGCAACCTAGGAATCTTTGATAAAATTTAATATTTTTTAAGAACCTTAACTTATAATAAGACTGATTGCATGAGCCTTAGAGGTAAAGAGGGTGGTTATAGGCCTATTAATTAGCCATCAAATCTAAGAAACTTTATCATAAGGATGTTATGATGATTTAACATGAATTTAACACTTAATTTCATGTTTTTAGATTATTTTTTAAAGGCTCTAATGGTGTTATTGAGAAACACATAATCCTACTAGACAATGAAATCTAAATGCATATGAATTATTTCTTTTAAGACACCCTTTGAGATGATAATAGGATATTATGAACATAAAAATTGAGCAAGGAGGCATAGGGAAGTTTTAAGCACTTGACCAATCCTTCAACACTATCAATTCCTTTTGATTAAGAGCCCTCAACACCCTATTCAGTACTCAAACCTACCTGTAGAATTCATACTATGCTAGTTTTTAAGATTTTTTGGTTCCAAAATCTCACATGTGTGATAAAAAAATTAAAAATTCCATGAGATGATCCTTCAAGACCTGAGGAAACATGATCACTCATTGGTTTGGTCAAACAAGCTAAAAACCCACCAAAACTATTCTATTCCATTTTGCCTATATAGATGAGGATAGTGGCTAGATCAATCAAATTATTATCATTTGTTTATATATATTATGGGACTAAACCAAAAACCAATTCTCATGAATGGAAGGTCAAGGGACCCCTTTCCTTTGCCCAAGGGACCAACTCATGATCTTTTCTCTCATGCCTGTACTATACATAAACCTAAAGGTTTGTCTAAGCTTGAAAAGAAGGTAGATGAAGTGAGAAGACTAGTTTTGAGACTATTTGAAATATTTTTTCCATGAAAATATACTAAATCACCTACCATGACTCCACCTTTAGGCTCAAACCCTCTTCTATATGAAATAGTATGTATAGTTTACACAAGTGTAGAAAACACCTAAGATATCTATATTTCCACCATTTTCTCCATGTTTCAAGCTATAAATTGATATTTTAGGTATAAATTAGAAGTATAAAAATTTAATATACCATTTTAAAAGCATAAATATGGTAGGGGGAAGTGGAAGAGTCACAATTTGTCACATGGGGCCCATTTGACTAGTGGAAAGGTGTGAATGAGTCTCAAAATGGGATTTTAAGGATATGAAATGTATAGTGGTGTCAATGTGGAATTAATAAGACCTTTTAAAGTAAATATTTAATGAAATTTCATCATTATATTCAATTTATAATGTTTTACAAGGCATATTAACTCATATGAGGTGATTTGAGGGGCATTTGATGCTTAAAGAGGGGTGATAGAGGTTTGAAAAGGCTTAAATGAATACACCAAGGATAGTGACATTAAAAGTTCCAATAATACTTCATATCATGACCTAAAAAAATTATAAAAAAACCTTTACTATACCTCTATATCACCTTGACACTCTCTTTACTTGCTCTAAACCATCATCAGGACTAATACACTAATAAGGATGTCCAAACAATAATGACATATGAACTTACAAGCATACTCCATGACACATCATGATTAAACTAACAAGTATCCAAGAATTTTAATAGGTATTTATGAGATGAACATGTAGGAGATCACCATGAGTAGGATAGGTTAGTTATCACCCAAAAGTTTTTGATGTTAAGGGTTGACATTTGGCTTATGAGGCCAAAATGTCAACAGTAGGTTGAAGATGAGAATGGTTATTTGGTATAGGAAAATGATGGGAATTAGGGAAAAATTATATATCTTTAAAATGAGGTGAAACCCATCCATATTTTATCATGACTTGATAGTTATCTATTTACACTTGTAAGGAGGTTCAATAATGAATACATGACAATCACCTTAGAATAGGACTTGAAGGAGTTATTAGGTCTGATAAATTAAGTTCATGATTAGGAAAGATAAATAAGATCTTAAATTGTCTTCAAGGAACTCACCATATAATTTAAAATTTCCACACACTTCTATTTTCATATACCAAAGGCTCTGTAACATGAGAAACTCTGTCTGTAGCTTGTAAATAGAGAAAAATTGAATGTTTCCTTGATATTAAGGATCACAAATGTGAAACAAGGGTGGATAGTGATGGAGATGGATTTTTAAGACTTTTATAATACATTTACATTCATTTATTTCATTAAACTAACCAAAATTACATTGACACTATTTCAAGTTCGACCCTTACATAGATGGAAAAGGAAACTCTGATTGCTTAACTTATTAATGTTTGTTCATAAAGAACAGGGGATAGATATTAAAACCAATGACTAAGATTGGAATGGAATTAGACCCCATTATTTTCTCCAATATCTTAGACCCTTACCTTCTCTCTCTTATATGGGCTAAGCACAAACTTGAAGTAATATCCATGGCTACCAAAGAGCTTGGTAGAGAAAGGGAAATAGTTTTGGGTTTATCTTTCACATTCTGGATGTGAAACTTCTCTAGAATTCCTTCCATGATCCCTCATGAAATATAAAACCTCCCTCTTTATTTTCTTGACCATATAGATCCATATAAGCCTTTAAAATTCCTATAAAATAGCTTATTTTCTATATTTTTCTATGTTTAAAGCTTTAAAAATCCATTAGAGAGTAGAGGGAGGGAAAATAGAGGTTAAATGTTTTTTCAAAACTTGATGGTATGGTTGGGGAAGTTGAAAGGACACACATTCCCATGTGTGGGGCCCATTTGGTGAGTGGGAAGTGGGTTTGACCTCTAAAATGGACCCCTTTAAACATGAAACACCTTGTTAAAATTATACGATGGAATTGACACTAATTATAGGCCATTCCTAATGTAATTGACATCAAAACATTCTCCTTTCAAAAATTTACAATGTAATCTGGGTCATATAGCATGCTTGACAATCATTTGATGGTTTTAGGGGGTTTATGAAGGCTTGAAACTATTTTTAATGAATTTACCATAGATGACAACCTAGGATATAGTTTAGACTTCATGAGATGACCTAAACAAGGATTTGACACACCTATATCATGCTAACAAAGGTCCCCCTTAAGAAAATGGTTAAAATAGGCCTAAATCCCATGAGAATTAGAAACCTTAAACTTTACAAATTACCTTAACTTTTAAAAATAGGGTTTAAACCATCTCTAGACTTCATAAGACATTTTGACCCTCTCTTACTCATTCAATGAACACCATGACCACTTAGTGCCTCAACCAAAGACCTCAAAATAGATATGACATGATGAGTTCACAAGAAGGATCTAACACATACCATGACACATTTAACAATGTTAAAATGAATTTCAAGGAGCATTTATAAGACATCAAAATGCATGGAGATAAAATGTATATGCTTGGGTGGGTGTCATAGGAAAATTTTTAATTATAAGGTTTGAAATCAGGCCTAGGAAGTCAAACTAGAAACAATAACTATAAATGCTATCAAGTTTATATGAATATAGATAGATGAGATAATCAAACACCCTAACCAAATCTAGGTTATATCATAGAAGCATAACATAACTAGTCTAATAATATACATAAGTAAATCATCCAAATCAAAGAACTCAATATTCTACAAGATATAATGTAGTGTAGAAAATCATACCACAATAGAGGATTAGCATAAATATGCAAGTCATGACTCAAAATTCAATCAAAGTAAACAATATTTATAAAAAATAGTGCAAGTATAATTTATTTCATTTAAACAATTGAATGTATTATGTGCATAGATCCTTTGATTTATCTCTCTCAATCCTATTGTTGATACATAAAACCACCTCTCTAATTATACTATCCCTCTAAACTTCCTATGAGGGTAGAACAATCTTGTATCCACCTCATCAAACAAACTGGTAGTTAGTCTAGATCATAATAATCATTAGGATATAATCATCAATAAACTACTGAATATAAGTAATATGTAAATAAAATCAGTCCACCTAATCATAAAACATATGAAATAGTTATCAACAAAGATACCAATCATAAATCAAGTAATTTAACTACCAAATCATATAGTATATAAAAATTCAACTCAAAATAAATGTCAAATCTAATAATCATTAATCACATAATCCACTAATTATTGCTTAAATATTTTTGTCAAGAAAAGCATGTGACATCCATCCCCCAAAGTAGGTCATCATATCGATGACACTTATTTCAAAAATATTTATAGAAATAAAAATAATTCTTAGTAAAATATAAATAATGTTTAGTAGAAGTATTATTTAAATAAATGAGGAAATAGTCTTAAAAATTTCTCATAGTCCTACTCAAAATTTTCCATTTTCCAAAGTAAAAGTTTATAAGTTTTAGATTTTAATTAAACTAAAAGTATGGTTCTAGAAGACTAAAAATGGAGAGTAGGGAGCCAAAACCTCATATAATAATAACCTCATACAATATGAAGAAGCATTACAAACCTAGTTTCTAAAACCACTACACACTACCAACTTGTAAGTGATAAATAACATAGTATATTTACACAACAAAACATTAAACTCATGAAAGTGTCAATCTTTTTCATCTATACTTCTCCTTTATCTATCAAGAGGCAGAGGATATAAATTATCAAAATGAATCCTTAATCACAAGATCCTTTAATCATCTATATAATGATATAAATTCACTAAATAAACCTTTTATTATGCTATTGGATGATTAATCCAAATAGTTCTATGATATCTAGATGATGCAACATATCTTTGTGTAAACCAATGAATCATATGGAGTATAATTTTTTTATGAAGTATTTAGTTGTATAAAATAATTTAACTAAGCATAACACACTTTTAATATGAGAGGGTTCCTCATTTTAATATGTGATGCCATTATCTAAAGGGTCTCCCAATGTTACATTTTCTTGGGTTTGATGTGCTGAAGGCACAAAATCTAGTTATAATTCACCCTTGATTGGGTGAGAAACATATTACACTTTCAAAACTCCCCTTTTTTAGAAAACAAGTGACCTTAGTGACTTTCTTAGAAAGAATTAAATCTAATGGACACCAATGTGCTAAATATAAATTATCAAATGGCCTTATGATTCTAAAACTTATGATCTATTGTTAGATACTCATTTTCCCAAAATGGTATATAAAAGCATATTTGAAACATATGGTCAACCAAACATCAATTAAAATCTAGGAAGTTATTGGTGTTATTAAGGTATTCACTTAATGTACTTAAAAAAATTAATTTCAAGAGGAATACTCAGCCAATATCAAACTTCCATTCCTCAAGTTTCATATATAACACATTGTCCTGAGTTTTAGTCCCTCTAGGCCCAATCTTGAAATCATATGTCCACAATAATTTAGAAAACTAATATCATTAGTTGGTGATAAAATTGTGAGGAAAATAAAACATAATACTAAAAATCATTATGCCAAAGCACCTCAAGATGATTATGAAAATTTACCTCAACAGAATGCATCCCTACTCACTAGAAAATTTTCAAGATTTAAGAGTGTGCAATCCATAAACCATTATTCTTATCTCTAATCAAGATTAATATATAATTCCATAATCCAATCAAGGTGTAGTAATATTATTAATGATAAGTATAAACAAATTCAATTCTACATTCCTACAGTACCTTATGTTGTTCAACCACACATGCATTCTAATAACTATTATTAATCACAAAGAATGTATATAACCAATCATAATAGAGATAGGTTTCTTGAAATGGTCAACACCATCCATATTTAAAAAATAACATAACAATACCAAGCTATATGCTATGAATAACTAACATATATATACACCACTAAAGTAAAGGTATGTTCTTACCTTAGATAAAGGTTATTACTCTCATAGGCAACCTACCCATATAGGTGCCACTATAATAGGATAAAAAATTTATTATGTGGACAAGAATTTTATCACTTAATTTTAAAATAAGTCAACTATCAAGGGTACATAAATCCTTTGGTAGGCTCTATATATAAGGAAGTACACTTTGGTCTTCTAGAGATGATGAAAATAACTTTCATATCTAGTTTAACTATGTATCCTTAGATTATCTAGGAGACTTATTATAAGAGGTAATAAAGCTATAAAATCATCACTCTAGTATAATCATTAATTTCACCCACTTGGTGCTTATCATGATATAAAGTCCACATGTTCTTAAAAGAAAAACTATCCACAATTAATCACTAGTCCTTCTCCCAAGTATAAAATAATTCTCATAAACATTATTCTATACATGATAGCTTTCAATTGGAAACCCATGTGTGATTTTGAAATACTCTTGGTCCACATCAAACCTTATTTATCTAAACTAATATTTATTTTGTTTAAGGATTTTCCTAAATAATATCCATACTAGATTTGTGAATGAGTTTAATAAGTTCAGTGTTGAACATATAGCTCTGATACCATAATGTTAGACCCCACTAGGCTAACCATCAATTAAACTAATTTTTTTTAATCACATGAAATTAATTATAAAATTATTTACAACTAAATTTTAATGAATTGACAGGTAAATGAATCTAAAGTAATAAATCCTAAAACAAAATCAGCCTACTAGTTAAATCTAATCCATTTAGTACTCAAGCAATAAATCATACTATTATATGAATAACTATTAATCAAATATAATATAATTAAGAAATTAAAAAAAAAACTAATATAATTAATAAATTAGTCATAAACATGCTTAAAATCACTATTATTTATAATTTCATAATAATATACAAATTACACATTCATTATTGTGTTGAATATCCATCAAAGAATAAGGTATAATGTAGTACAGTGTCAAATATATAATAAAATGAGTACAATAATACAAATGAGATATTAAAAAAACTACATTATCCATAACATAACATGAGTGTAATTCCAAGGTTGAATCAACTAACAAAGGGAGAGCATCATCTAAGTGATTTACATTTAACCATAGATCAACAATCTCCTACACACTTCCCCACTAGGAGTGGCCCTACCATTCATGGAGGGGTAGATAATAACATTAAAAAAATTGAAGAATAAATTAGAACCTTTATGTTTACTTTCATTTTTACATGCAACAATCAAATAGAGTATGGAATCCACTCCTCTATCTAAATGATATCAACAAACACATGTGAAATGGAAGTATAGTGTAATAACAATGTCTCAAATATGAAAGTACTTTTGTTAAAATTTTCATCATATCATTTAGATCTAGTAATTTGAGTCATTTTCACTCACACATAACTCTCTTATATTGAATCATGAATTTCACGTTATAACAAGGGATAGATATATGAGTTACTAGAATATTTAGATGACTATCTCATGTTATCCAAATATAGTCTATATATAGATTCCAACAAGTAATTATTTACATATGTTAGAATACACATAGTCTAATCAATGAAAAAGTAAAATTAATCATAAATACAAAACACTATTAATTTCATTCACTTAACCATAAAGTGACAATATAGGTTGTATTCAAATAATTTTGCATAAGACTTGAGTCAGAATCAAGTCTTTCTAATTTCCACTTAAAGTATAATTCTTATTCATCACATAAAACTAATAATAATACTTATTAAAATATTTATTGTTTAACATATGAAAGTCATACATGTGTTCTTATTCATTCCCTCTATATTGCATGAAGGATTTGGAGCAAAGCAAATAGCAGTGAATCTATTATATCTCTAATAATATATTTTTTATGTAAGAACAAGTTCCAAAACTTAGCCAATAGGTACAT
>JARHVA010000565.1:1072500-1167500 GCA_037957365.1 Torreya grandis
TTAACCTTAAAAGAGTTCATAGAAATCAACCTATGAAGCCCGTTGAACTTGGCCTACAGAGTCCATAGATTTCTCTTATTGTTGAGTCTATAGATTCAAGCCTACAAAGTCTATAGATTCTAGCCTGCATAATCCATAGATTCTAGCCTGTAGAGTCTATAGATTCTAGCCTACAGAGTCCATAGATTCTAGCTTGTAGAGTTTGTAGATTCTAGCCTATAGAGTCTATAGATTTAATCCTATAGAGTCCATAGATTCAAGCATATAGAGTTTGTAGATTTTTGAAAAGCTTGAAAAATGAGGAATTTGAATGCCTAGGACAAATTTTGAAAAGGGAAGAGATAATTTTGTTCTATAGGACCAAAATATTTCAAATGTTGTCCCAAAAATGAGTTATATTTTTGGGGGACAATAGCTAGCTCTAGTTGGGGAACTTATATCAATTGCAAAAAGAATTGAAAGGAGTAGAATCCAGAATCTCTAGTGTCTTCATGTATACCATTGGGTTGCAGAGTCATGCTACCCATAAATTAAAGGCATCAAAAACAAAGGAAACAAACAAAACAAAATAGAATTAAAAATGGTAAAAATTTACATATATATAGATGTAATGATCTGATACTTCAAGAGTTGAAGTGTTTCAGATGCTGCTTCTTGAGAGATAGTAAACATAGTGCTTTATTCTGATAAACTAGCAAGAAACCATTTTGCCCTTAGAAATGGTGATGGGTGAATGGATCTCTCCACTTAGAAACCAATTTTTTGTGTCTTCCTCTTGGCCTTTTCTTCTTCTTGTTCCAAGGCAGGATGTGGTCTTCAAAATGGAAACCATAACTCCTTACTTTCTTGGTGAAGGATTCCTTTGCTTGATTTTGATTTGTAGCAACATGGTCCATTACCATAATTGGTTGTTCTTTTGGTTTAGTCCAGCATATGATTAGATTGTCCATATCAAACTCTTGACAAATTATCAACTTAGCATCTCCTTTGACGTGAAGAAGTTTGATTTCTTCATCTTGAGCAATATTCAATCTGAGAAATAGAGATTTGCATCCAGCTATGTTGTTGGTGTTGCTGACTTCCAAATTGCATGAAGGAAGAATATCTCCTTGAGGAGATATCAACACAGTCCTAACTCCATCATTGGTGGAAAAATTACTGCCATTGGATTTCAGGATCAAAGCATCATTAGAAGCTAATTTCCTATCAGATTTCTATTCATTAGAGATGGAAGATCCTTCCTTACTTGTACTGAGCCCTACCAATTCTTATAAAGTCTTGTTTGGATCAATTCCTAGATTGTCAACTATAGGAATTTTATCTATAGAAACATGAACATCCTCTGTGGTAAATAAATAATTACCCCTGCTTGAAGACTCAAATAGAATTCGTGCTATAGGGGCTAATGTTTGGATGACCACATATTTTGCCTCCTTTTTAGGGAGCAATATCTTTATCATGCCTTGGATAGGGATCCTTACCTCAAACAGGTCCATGTTTAGTTCTCCTCCCATGTCCTTACAAAAATTTCATCCAAGAAAAATGCCATAGGATGCTGGGACGTCAGCCACCAAGACAGTCATCTTGATTCTCTTGTCTGAAAAGGTTGCAAATGTAAATTGGGCATCTTTGATTTTCCCTAACAATGGTACTTGTTCTCCATGGAGAAACATATCCCAAATGTTTTGGTTAATGTGAGACCCAAAGACTCAGCTACTTTAGCAGGCATGACATTATCAAATGTGCTTGAGTCTATAATACAGTTACTCAGCTTGTGGCCATTAATTAACAGGGAAACATAGAAAGGTTCTATTTTTCCAGGAGTAGCTAGGGGAGTAATGACCAGATTATTTGGAATAGGTGTGTTCTTTAAAGAATCAAGAGTTACCTTTTAAGCCTTTTGTCCTATAGGGATGGTTTGGTTCTTGACATATTGAACCAACTTATTCAATTGATTAGGATTGGACTGTAAATATTCAAACTCAGACATTTGTATTTGTCTTTTTAACATGATCAATTATGTCAAATGGCTGAATCGAGCTAGGTACAAAGAAAGGTACTTAAACCTTCTAAATTTTAGGAGGGATGGGAGGTGGGTTGGTTTGCAAATTTGAAGTAGAAGGGGAAGGCGCAATTGATGTATTTGCCTTTTAGGTGATCACTAGATCCTTTGACTGAAAAGGTATAATGGTTCCACATTTAGCAATTGTGACTGCTAGCTACGGTTGCTCTTCTATTTTCTCTTTATCAGCCTACTAGACTGATTGGTTCTTGCATCTAGTAAACACTGCATATGATCCATCAAAATCTTCTCCTTTGCTTTTGGGTTCATCTTGATAATTTAGGAAACCAATGTGGGAGTCAGCAATTGATTCTTCTTGATTGTCAAGGAGATTAGCATCATTTTCTTGATTCAATTTAGGCTGGAAAGAGAACTCTAATTTTGGTTCAAGATATCCCATTGCTGAATTGGTTGGAGGAGCTTCTAGGGCAAGTTTCCCTTGTGGGGGAGGAAGGCAATTTTATTGCCCTTGATTCTTGGCAGCATTATCCTGATATGACTAATTTGGGAATGTCCTTCTATATGAAGGAGCATAAGACATTCCTTGAGCCATTTGCTTTTTGAGAGCAAGCAACTCATTTGCCAATTTCTACACCATTGGATCTATGGTGCCTGTAGATGCATATTCAGAAGATGATGAAGCTCTATTTATATTTGGATCTCTTCTTATCTTCCCTGCTAAGATGAGATCATCTTCTACCTCAGTGGCCAAAATTTGAGCTATAGCAAGATCTATTTGACCAACATGTCTCAAGAGAAAACTTACTTTAGGTAGCTGAGAATTAATGAAAATCATTTGAGATTCTCAGTTGTAGGTTGAGCAATTATAGGGATTCTATTTCTTAGTTTGTCAAATTTGGCTATGAAGTCCCTCATTGGTTCATGAGGCTCTTTCTTCATTTGTGTAAGTTGAGCTAGAAGTGTATGTGCATCTTATGTAGGTTTGAATTTGGCTTCAAACTTAGCTTTGAGAGTATTCCAATTAATCACTGATCAAGCCTGTAGATGATAAAACCAATCTACAACAACACCATGTAATGTTTCTACAAAAAGCCTAACTGCTACATCTTCAAATTCTACTCTGATTACTCCACAAGCTATGTTGAATGCTGCAATGTGCTCATCAAGGTGAACTTTATCATCACCATAGAATTTGGGGAAGTTCTTCCTTGAACTACATGGAAGCTCATGTAGAGGTGGAGTAAGATTGAGAGGACCAAAAGCATTACCCCAAGGGCCTTGAACTACCATTGTAGGATTATGAAAAGGAGGGATAACAAATCTTAGAGGGGTAATTATAGGCAAAGCTTTATCAACAACAAAAGTAGATACTTCATCTGGCAATGGAGATTTGACTTTAGTAGGAGGAAAGCTCTTGGTTCATTGGAGATGAGATGGTGAAGGAAACCAAAATCACTTTTTTGTACCAACTCGAATACAGGGTCAACGATACCCTTAGCCCTTTGGCTTTTTGTATACCTTAAATCTGACAGATTGTGAAATAGAAATGGAAAGGAATTGACCTTGCTTCAGTTAAAGTTTGAGGCTTTAAACTGTGCATTCTTTTTAAATTAGTGTGGATATGAATGGATAGATTATAAATGGACAATGGGTTTTTATTCCCTAGTGGAGTTGCCAAAAACTGTTGGTTGAATATTTTGTCGATCAACATACTGATAAACAAAATAGGTCTGATCAGCCAAAGTAAGAAGATTAGTCATCCAAATGTGTAGGTTTACCACATCAAAAGAACACTGATCTCTCCTCTCATCAAGGGGAGGTTCCCTATAGGTATGCTATATATATATATATATATATATATATATATATTTAGAAAATAATACTCAAGGGTAGGAAAAACCATCCATCTCTCTTTCTTCAGAGATGATGTGTGAGGATCAAAGGAGAAACTCAAGGAAAATGACAGAAAGCACCCCTCTTCTTTCAAAAGTACTATTCAAAAAGCCACAAGAATACTCTAGGTAGTAACAACAACATGTAACAAAAGATGTAATAACCAGCAAATCGAGATGCAGCACAGAGTCTCCACCTGAATTTCTCAAGAGTAAGATACGAAGGACAATGAGGGCACAAAGTCATCTCAAGGTCCTTTACATAGAATTGAAAAGAAAACACACTAAAAGGCTTTTATGGGGGCACAAAGTCTCTCCACAATTAACTGTTCAGGACACCTTCTTGACTGTTATCACTAATCCTGCTTGTTAAATTAAAGGAATAGAGAATATATCAAGGAAAAAGACATAAAAATAGTTTCCCCAACAATAAAGATATCATAGCACAAAGTCTGAAAAATCACTTGCTTTCTTATTCCAATAACAAAATATGATCAACAAAGTGAGCTCAAAGTCTCAAAAGTGCCTTTCAATTTGGGCAAAGTTTCATTTTGATTGTAAAAAAAAAGATCCTTTTACAATAGAAGAGAGTCCCTTATATAGCTTCTTCAAGAAGAACTCAGGAATAATAACACATCATGTTGCATTAGAATCTATTAGGAAGATAGGCTATAAATTAGGGGCATCTACCCATTTGTTTTTCTCAATGCAGGGAAACAAGTCACACTATTAAAAGTATGCATCTTTAAATGTCCACCTGGTGATCTGATCCTTCCTCATCATTCCTCCTTTTCTGGTTAATTGAATCAGGTCTTGGATTCAATTTGCTATTTTATTCCTTCCTCACTTTCTATTGGTCTTAGCCTTGAAGTTTGTGAATGCATTCTAGTCTCTAGATTCAAAGGATCAATGGCTAGTTCATTATCTTGAATTTGACATTTTTGGGTGCATCACCCCTTAGTCTTTCTTCAGCTTTTTTGTTTGGCATTTTTTTCTAGATTGAACTTGCCCTTTCGAGCCTTAAGAAATTTCTTGCTTTGGGTTGGGAAGAGCCCCCCGCAAGTGTATCTACCCTATGGGTGGTCTTTGAATGGCCTTCAAGCTTCTTCAGGTGGCCCTTCAGCTTTGGGGAAGCATTCTTCAAATTGGCAGTCGAGAGTCCCCCACAAGGGCACCTGCCCTTTGGGGTCCTTTGACGGCCTTTCACAAATTCTTGTGGACAATTCTTGCAGGTATTTTCCCTAGGCTTTTCCCTGGGCAAATTCCTGTAGAGAATTCCCACGGACAAATTGTCTATAGAAATTTCTCGTGGACAAAAAGTCTATGAAAATTGTTCTATTTTCCATATACGTGAATTCCTTCAGGATTTACTCCCATGACTTCTCAAAATTCTTTCAGACTTTTTGTTTGAAGGAATTCCTTTAGACAAAAAGTCCAAAGGAATTGTGCCTTAGACTTGCCTTAGTCTTTTTGAAAATGACCCTTCCAAAGGGTATTTTCATTGACCAAGTGCCCTCTGCAAGGGCACTTGTCCTTCGGGAGGCTCTTTGAACTTTTGCATTTTAAACTGTTCCTTTGAACCAAGTTGTTGAACCACTCTATTGAACTAAGGCTTTGAACATCTTTATTGAACCAAATATTGAACCAAAATGGTTCAAGCTGATGGTTCAAGCCGATGGTTCAATTGAGTGAACCAAGTCGATGAACCACTCTATTGAACCATAAGACATTGAACCTCTTCGTTGAACCAAGGCTTTGAACCAAAATGGTTCAAGCCGATGGTTCATTTGATTGAACTAAAGTGATGAACTAACCATTGAACCAAAAGATGATGAACCAACCATTAAACCAAGTTTTGGTTCAATGGTTCAAACAAAGCCTTAAATTGACTGATGAACCATTTGATGTTGAACCAACCATTGAACCAAATGCATTGAACTTGCTACTGATGCTTGCCAATGGAGAATTTTGTTTAAACTAAGGTATTGAAACAATCTTGAAAATGACCAAATGTTAGAAACTAGTTCTTTTAATTGAACACACCTATAGAAGCCTTTAAACCTGTAGAAATGAACCTACTTGTAGAGTCTATAGAAACCAAGTCCATAGTTTTCTTTAACCTTGAAAGAGTCTATAAAAATCAACCTTTGAAGCCCATTAAACTTGGCCTGTAGTGTCCGTAGATTTCTCTTCCTATTGAGTCCATAGATTTCTCTTCCTGCTGAGTCCATAGATTCAAGCCTGTAGAGTTCATAGATTCTAGCCTGTACAGTCCATGGATTCTAGCTTACAGAGTCCATAAATTCTAGCCTATAGAGTATGTAGATTCTAGCCTATAGAGTCCATAGATTCTATCCTACAGAGTCCATAGATTTAAGCCTGTAGAGTTTGTAGATTCAAGCCTACAGAGTCTATATATTTTTGAGAAGCTTGAAAAATGAGGAATTTTAATGCCCAGGACAAATTTTGAAAAGGGAAGAGACAATTGGGGTCTGTAGGACCAAACTAGTTCAAATGTTGTCCCAAAAATGAGCGATATTTTTGGGGGACAACAAATCCTATAACTACTTATAAAAGGAGATATTTGGGAATCCAAGCATAATACATGTATATTACATCTATATTACATATCCTCGATATTACCAATATGAATGAACAAAATGAATGTATACACTATTTAATTTTTAACTTGAATGACCATGTACAAATTTTTCCAAAAGTCTAAATTTAGGCATGTAAGTAAACATAATAAATGCACATAGTATTCATGTCTCACACACACACACACACACACACACACACACACACACACACACACACACACACACACACACACACACACACACACACACACACACACACACACACACACACACAAATGAATGAATTTATATTCCTATATTTTTATCTTCCCTATAAGTTAATACTAAAAAATGTGTGTCTATCCACTTGATCATAAATTCTATATGGTCATATGTTTGTTCATGTAAATATGTCAACACACACACACACACACACACACACACACACACACAAACACACACACACACACATTTACTTGTATGTATATGTTGTAGCATAAAATTACACCCTTGTGGGAGAGTTTTTTAGGCTCTCTCATTGCTAGCTACAATATTGGAGCAATCTTAGGATATGGGTATCTTGTAGTGCAGTTGAACCTTTGTAGAAGGTCAGATTCCTCTTGGTAGATCACCTAAACTAATAATTATGCTTGGAAAAGTGGTAGAAAGGGGGCATATGATTAACAATAAAACTAAAAGGGTGATACACCAAATTTATTGACACTCATATAAGCTTTAACTAAACACTAACTCAACATAAGACAATTTTTATTCACACAACCTCATAAACTAGCTAATTTGCATAAGTATTTCTTGAACTAGGCTCACCAAATAATACATGAAGCAAAGAGGAATTATTAAATTCACACCAAGCATAAATTAATGGTGGAAAGAGTTCAAGTTCAGACCTATAACTAACTTGAAAATACCCAAAAATAGGCAAGAAATAAGGACAATGGATATGAAAGAACACTTCTTCACAAGCCCATCATGCACAAGCTTTCTAAACACAATTTAGAGGCAAGAGATAGGTGAAAAATGATATTTATTACTTAGAAAGGTATTTATTACAAAATTTGATAGGGTTTCTCCTTGTCAAATGAGAATATCTTATAAAAATGGGGGAGAAATGAGAGATATAAGAGAAAATAGGAAGAAAGAGAGAAGAGGCAAGCAGACAGAATTTAATAAATGAGACACAACCACTTCCAGGGAGTCTCAACCACATTTGGGTTAATTATAACTAATACCTCCTCAAAAAATTAACCTTAATTAGCCTAAGTAGTCTTCAAGCCCTCTCATTAGCTTAGAAACACACTAAAAGAAAAGAACTTCTTAAAGATGATGATGTCATGATCCACTAAAAGGGAAAAGTATCCAAAGACTTTAGAAACTCAATTAATTCTCCAATTTCCTTTATCAATATCCAAACTCTCCTCTTTGACTTCTATGCCCCCCTCCACTTGCTCTTCTAGAAGGTGCTTAGGAAAAGGTTAGTTGACTTAGCACAAAATGCTTAACTAACCATGGAGGTCATATTTTATGTTTAATTTTTGAGGATATATTCTGTTTTTAACTTGAATTTGCACCTCCAACCTATAATAAACTCCATGATACTTGAAACTCTCATAGACCCCATTGATGGAGGTCACAAGCTTGAGCCACCCTTAACTAACTACCCTAAAAATTGCTCCCAAGGCCATTTGGCACTCTAAAGACCACTTTTGGACTAGTATAAGAATTAAAAACATCTAAGGCATGTGTATGATGAATAAAATGAAGATTTGGACAAACTTTAATACCTGCAACAATGGTATAAATCACCATTAAACCTACAACATTTCACAAAATATAAAAAAATTGGCTTTTTTGACCCTTTAGCTTAGTAAAGCACTATATAAACCCTTGTAAAGAGATAAAAGTACCATATAACAATGTTTTAAGACCCACTAGGCATATTTAAGGGATTTAGACCATTTCTTTCTTTGAAGACCTGCAAAAGTAAGCCTTTTTAGCCATTTTGGGTCTCGTAGTCACCCAAATGTGCCTCATTATTCTAAAAAATAGGTTGGTCAAGAGTTAGAGGGAGTCCTATAAACATTAAATGTGATTTAAAAGTCATTATAGGACATTTTATAGACCTATGAGTCTAAAAACACAAATTTGGTCAAAAAGCTCTTTTGTAAGCTCAAGTAGGCTCACCTTCAAGATGATTGTTCATGAAATGTGGAACTATATTATACCAATTATTTCCATGTATTTTTATTAATTATAACCCTTAAACACCCCTAAAAAATATTTGGCTCCCATGTGGAAGGTATGAAAATATACACATGTAAAGATATTTACCTATAGGGTTTGTAAGCATTCTAGACATGCTTACACTATTAACAATTATTCATAAAAATCAAGAAATTAACCAACCTAAATCAATAATTATTTTTAATTAAATATGGGTACTTAAAACATAATAGAATCACTTGGCCCAAATATTCATGGTATGAAAGAAATGAGCTTCTAAACATGGGCTAAAACTGGGTGTCTTAGGCCTACAAAACTTAAATTTCTCCAAAGGAATAATTTGACCTTTCAAATGATATTATTTGATTGAAAACACTTTCATGACACTTTAAAAATATCATAACACCTTTTTAAATGACCAAAAACCAACCTGACTCTTTATGCCTTTGAAACTGCCTGTGGGGTTTTAGGCTTGCCTATGGGGTATGCATGAAGTTTAGAGTGTGAAAAATATTTAAAGGTGTTTAAGGGGATTAAAAACATATTCCCATGCTTTTAAAATACTTCTATAAGCTTTTAAAATACTTCTATAAGCTTGTAAATGTTGACCAAATTTGAATTTTTGGTCAAATTAGGGCACCCTTAGGAATTTTTTTTATTTCAAGTGTTTTAAGGGGTCTTAATATATTGTCATAGGAAGTATTACTTGTCATCTAATGTCATTTGAGGTTATATTGGCTTTGGTATTATTTAAATTAGTCAATTTATCCATTAGGGGTCATTTTATGTGCCTTTAAGAGATATTAATTCAAATGGAACATTTCCCAAGGTGCCTAGGCATCTTATCTTGATGGAAAACATCCAAGAGGTTAGTAAGAGTGTCAAAGATGTCACTCAAATTAAAAGGTTGCAGATCCCTAACTAAAATTTTAGAAATCAATTGAAAAAGAGATAAAATATCACATTTATAGATTTTTGGGAATTTTGACATGTGGGGTATCTTCATCTTTATAAAACTCATCTATATGTTTCATTTGATCTGAAAAAGTCATTTTGATGCCAAAACCATTCTACACATTTCTTGCTTTTCTAGATAGACTGAAGTGACCCTCAGGTTTTTGATCGATACAAAAATTACACGTAGTTTTAGGATAAATGTTTCTTGGAGATGATAATAAACTCCAATACCTTCATTTTCATTTATGGAGTTTGAAGATTGGTAAACTATGCTTTATGAATCATTGTTAACAAGTTGATTGTCTTTTTACTAGATGTTTAGTACACCCTATATGTTTTACTCCATTTATACCAAATCCATATGAACTAGTTGGTAATGTTGGCTCCATAGGATGTTTAATTCCTTATCAGATGTTATCCATTATTTGTTGCATGATTAATGATTTTTGGATGAGAAAAATTGGTCTATGTTGTAATGGGGTGTCACCATGTGTAGTTTTAGTTAGAGTGCTTTGGTTTGCTGAGTGTCTCTTTCCTATAGGTGTCTCTTTCAATTGGTAAAGAATTTTACATAATACCATAGGTCATGTAACCATCTCCTTTCATGTTTTAACTTCATTATTTCACTTCTTAGATTGCTTACTAGCATGTTTTCCTCCATCGTCAACTCCTTACATAATTTCAATTAAAACCTCATGCATAAGATTTCTCATGCTAAATGTGAAGTAATAATGGAGGTGTAGTGGCTTATTTAAGACTTTATAAGTTTAACTAATCTCATTTTGTATGCTAAAGGAGGTGTAGGTTTGACCATATGCTCATGTCCCATGCCAAGTCAATCATTTGGTGCCTTTGTCTACTCTTTTCACATATATGCAGGTGTTTTCATGATGGAAATGGTGTTTTGAAAGATAGTTTTAAGGTGGAAATAATGAGAATCATGAATTTAATTAATGAGAAGACATTTTAAACTATTGTGAAGCCTTTCACCATCATGTTTTACCTCAATTCCATACTTTGCCTATATAACACAACTCAAGACACTCATCTACAGGCCCTGATGACATCATGTTGATGTATGGAGAAGTGGACATGTACTATAATTAATTAACATTGTCTAAAATACATTAACATGCCTAAGGGAGGTATAGGAGTCTCATTTACACTCATGGTTTCTAGTTATTCATTCCCAATCCACTATTTGAGCATTAAGACACCCACTTAGAGGTGGTTGAGCAAGGGGTTGGAGTGTTGTACAGAAGGGCTAAAGTAAGGTGACTCTTCTTATTCATCTTGTTTTGACAATGAAACCCTGGTAGACCCATACAAGTTTTTATAAGGTAAAAAGAGATATGGAATCAATTGGAAACACAACTTGGTTGTGTTTGGGACTGTTTGCCTTAAAAAGTGAAAATAAATACCAAATGGCTTCTTGTGGACCCATCATAACACACTTTCATAAGGTTTAAATGCCTAATATTTTGTGGATACATATCTCCTAGAATATGAAACAACCATTCCAAATACGTGGGTCTAAAAGTATGGGTAAATAGGAGTTTTGGACACTCTCATATGCCCCAAAACACACTAAAAAAATTAGTGATATCTACAGGCCTATAAGGGAAAAAGGTCTTTTGTCACCTTGAAGGACAATTTCAAACATAATAACATGAATAAGATAGCTAGACTAATTGGATGAGACAAATTAAGGTTAGAGTCATCAGGAGGAAGTCAAGGAGGGTTCCATCACCCCTATGCCCACCTATAGATACCCCTCAGGCTAGAATGGCAACTTATAATAGGGTTTTGGAGGAAAGTTATTTCAATTAGGTGAAGGTTCAATCAGAGTTTCCATGGAGAAAAATATGTGAATGAAAATGAAACAAACTTTGTGTGATCTAAGAGGATGTCCCAAGGAGCTCTTGAATACCACAATCAAATGTATATACCCCTGTATTCACCTATAGGCAGGGGTCAATTAGAGTTGTCCCAATCATGAGCTAAAATGAGCCACACATGGCCTAATTACTGTTAGGAGAGTGAGAATGGGTCAAGTATCTAGTGTATAGGAAATTCATGGCTATTAAGATCCAAAAAACATCTTGACAAGATCTTCATGAATCAATTTTCACCTATAACAAGCTTAAACAAATACAAACTATCCCAGTCAATAAAGAAGGAATAAAATGAGCTACAAAAAGGACTATGACACTCTTAAGTGAGATTACAGTAGAATAAGTAATTTTGTGATATTATGAGGTCTCAATGGGGTCTAAAAACATCATGAAAAAGGTTTTGGGAGCCAAACCTATAGGACTAAGAAAATACAGAGGTGCTTAAGTCTCAGTCAACATGGTATAACTTAGCAAGGGTAAGTGAAGCATAGACTATCTAAAAGTGAAAGGTAGGATGAAATTATCATTATACAATCCACTATGATCTAATAATTTACCTAACATGAACAAGATCTTTCTAAGGTGCTCAAATACCCTTCCCACTTAGTAAATAGACTATAGTCAGTACAAGAAGGCTATGAAACTTTTTGGTTAATTAGGTAAGCATGAGGAATATAAAAGAGGGTGTGTTCTAGATGGTTTTAAAAGATCCATGAGAAAAATTTAAAGGTGGGGAGATTTTTTATGCAGCTTATATTCATGGCATTGGCTTGGAAGAGTGACTCCTAAGTGAATCTAGGGGAAAATGTAGAAAAATAGGGTTTTTGAGGCCTTTTTTGGGAATTTAAAGATATTTTGGCATCTAAAACATGGAATAAAACAAAAAAATTGATATATATATTAATTAGGACACATGATAACTCAAAAAATATTCCAATGTTCCATGGGGATGAGGGATATACCTCTCTATTTTTGTCTTAGAGGTCAGCCAGTCATGAAAATCAAAACTTTGGCAAGGCAAGTAAAAGATGCCAAAATGAGTAAAATACCTATGATGACACCTTGGTATCTTCAAGGAACATTAATTAATGTGTATGGATGATAATTAACACTCACACAATCTCTAAGCTCTCAGGGTGATCTAATGTTTCATGCACACAATCCAATTATGCAAGTTTTCTCTATGCCTAATTGGCAAATGAGAGGAAAAGATGAAATGAGTGTTTAAGAGGCTATGTGATGGATTTTTGAGTTTTAATGAGATGCTAACATATATAATAAATTATCTCAAGCATGAAGGATCAGCCTAAGTGGTCAAAAATAACAAGGTGTATGCTAAGACCATTAGTCTTAGAGGAGACTTAGAGCTAATTAGGGGTCTATCTTCATTTTTAGACCTTGATGAATTGTATGGATGATTTAGGAATGTTTTTGAAATCATTATATAGGTTTTATAACTTGTGGAATGCATATAAACATCAGAAGATCCATCTTTGAGCTCAAAAGCACTCACACTCATGCAAAATGAAAAAATAAGCTTGATGAGGCAAATTTCAAAGCTCACATCTTCTTGGAGGATATACATGGGAGAAAAATGAGTTAGGGGGAGTTAGAGAAGTTCCTTAGTAGCCAAGTTTTGTCATTGGTTTGAAACTTAAATGTGTATTATTTATGAACAAATCCTAAGACCTAAAACTGATCAAAAACCCTTGTTAACTCTTGGTAGAGACCTGATGGGGCATGTGAAATTGGAAAGATAATATAGACATATTTTGGGAAGGAAACCTATTATAACATGGAGAAGACTCACTCAGGCTCTCACCATGCAAATGAGTTGTATGGATCTATATAAACAACATGCAAAATATGGTTTTTCTCATCATTTTTTGTGTTTTTTAGGTTCTAGAGAAGATTTGAGGATGAAATAAAGTTTGGGGAAAGGATTAGGTATTTTTATAATCCCTAAAATTCATTTAATTCTTGAGAAAAATTTACAAGTTTTCAAACAATTGTCTTACTTTTAGCCAGTCAAAACTGGCATAATGAACATAAGGGTGAAAACTCTAAGTATGGGCCTTTTTAAGGTGTACCTAAGTATTATAAATCCATTGATGGTATTTACATGTGTCATTAACTATATCAAATGTATTTTAATGGAAAATTGAAGACATTTTTTAGGCCAAGTGTGAGGGGTGACTAAAACAAGAAGTTTTTTAAACTAAAGATAGTGATTACTTCATTCCAAGAGTTTCCAAAGGAGTAAGAATGCAACCAATGTATGTAATTTCATTATTTAATTCCTTCCATATTATTACCATTATAAAACCTATCCATATTTAGTGGTGGGATGTTAAAACAACTCTAAATGATAAAGGCAATTTTCTAAGCTAGGATAATGAATTTTATGACACTTTTCATAGGTTTCATGACTTGTATAGATAATTAGACCTCTTGAAATTGAATGGTTTGCCTCATGCCTCTTTATCATGAAAATTATAATTTCTTTTTGATATTTACACATTTTCAAGTGACCTTTGGACTTGCTTTGCCTTGTTTCTCTCTCAAAGGCTATAAAAATGGATTCTTTTGCCTCTTTTGAGTAGCCTCTATTGGTTAATGGGGAAACTCTAGAAAAATTTGTAATTGAATGGCTCTTTAAGAAATAAAAAGTGTTTTTTCATACTCACATGCTATTCAATTGAGTGTTAGTATAATCTTATTGGTTTTGTCTAGTAGAAGATTATCTTTTCTAGCATGTTATCCTTGATTATTCACCAAATGTGTAGAAAAACAACTATTATAGGTATTTTTTAGTGTTTTTTTATAACTGTATAGGTGTATTAGAAGTGGTTAATTATTTTATCTTACAAAGGAATCCTTCATTACCCTCTTAAGCATCAAAATTCCTTTTGGACCTAACTTATGAAACATTGATGTGGAAATGAAATTTTAATTGTGAGTTTTATGTAAAAGAAGTCTTGTTTGATTTTAAGTGGTAAAATTTTAGTCAATGGTAGTAAATACACTATTGGTACATCACATTTTTAAACTTTATTATTTTTTTTTTCTTAACCCTTTTCATCTAAGGTTGATAATTAAGAAAGTGCTTTAAAGATTACATTGAGGAAATTAGCCCTTCTAGAGATTCATCTCAACAAAATTGTCACCTATAGAAAGAGAGATGTTTTCATTTTTACACTTGGATGAGGAGAGCCAGGAATCTCCTCAAGGGGTGTAAATACAAGTGATGAATAATTTTTGGCATGCTCAGTGGGACTCTAAGTCCTAGAATATTATCCAAGATTGGTGTTGGTCTTGGCATAGTTGGAGCTATAAGAACATATACATTCAATACTTGGTGACTCCACTAAACTTTTCAACTCTTTGGTTTCTAATTAGTCCTTATTTTCCATGCCAAAGGTGATAACTAGGTCTACTACTAAAGGTACACCCTTTGAGTTTGTGCAACTACCCTTATATTTTGCTAGAAGGTTTAGGTTTGTGAACACCCATCCTTATTAAAGAGAGTTGGTTTTTAATAAGTCTTAGTTATTTTTTAGTTCAATACCTATAACTAAAATTTCACATTCTAAGATGGATAGGAACCAATATTTTTTATCCTTCATTGGATCATCTCCTTTGAATCTTTCCTAATATGACCAAATTCTAGGAAAAACTTTTAAGAGTGTTCTATATTTTAGTGGAGAGGATCCTATTATTTCCATTAAACACATTAGAAACATAGTTTTCTTGAAATATCCATAATATCATTCAATAAAATGTGTCTATTAGGTTGTTGGAATTATCTTTCAAAGGAAAAGCTTTGGATTGGTATGGGACTCTACTTGAAAATTATTTTGGGTTCATGGGATGAACTAGGAGATCTATTGACTAAGAGTTTTGGAGAGAAGAGTGATCATATATCTCTACCTGAGAAATTGACCACTATCAAGAGGGAACCACAATATTTTATTAAATATTTTAACAATAGATTTCAAAAAGCATGGGATAGGATCCCAACCCTTGTGAGACCTACTCTAAACTATGCATTCTTATACTATTTAAAAGCATTGAATAATGATGTAGCTATGATGATCCAATTCATGGGTGGGAATACACTCCATAATACCAATGAGATATCCATCAATTCTAAAAATTTTCTTGTTTAATTAGGGAATATTTCTCCTAGGCCACCAATGTAACTATTCCCTGATTTAAAACCTCTTATCCAAGCTACATTTACCACTTTAGCTCCTTTGCCTAGTTAAGAAAAGCATACCATTTACCCTTAAAATGAGAGCCATGAAGTTAAAATATTTATCCAAAGGGTCACTAATGATTTTTTTCCCCTAAAAAGGAAAAAATATCAAGGTTATAGGCCATACCAACCCTACAATCAGTTTGGACAAACCAATAGACCTCCTTTTCAAAGTAATATGCAAGGACAAGGTCAAATCACCCATGATAAGCATTATCAAATCTACAATCCTAATTATCCCTTATACTATAAAGCTCTTTTCCAAACCCAAAATAACTTGGTTAAATAATAGCCATGCTACCCATCTTTTGAGTAAAATCAAGAACATCTTGCTTATGCAAATGAAATGCAAAATCAAACCATGGAAATGCAAGGCATTCAAGCTTACCATGTTTTAAGCTTTGAGTGACCAATAAAAATTTGAATAGAGAATGGTCAACCAAAAAATTATTATACCCTCATAAATCATTTGGAGGGATATTTTTATGCTATTAATCGTTTGGGGAATCTGAGCAATATGAATACTAGTGTTGCCTCTAACACTAGGTCTAAGAAAAGGGTTGTTGAAGAGCAACAAGGAGCAATTCAAGGACCTATTTTGGTCCCCACATAATCTCCAATGGTGATTGTATCAAATTAATCTCCTAGAGTGCAAGTGTCAGGATCTTTCTCCACCAATTAGAGCACATATGATTACTTCTAGTATTAGCAACTAAACACGGAATTTAACCAGAAGTAACAAGTAACTAGAAATATGAAACAACACAAGAATATGAGAGACAATACACAATTATATTAATAATCACTCAGAAGAAAATACAATAAATAAGATGCCACTTCTTCTTCCACCTCAAAGGCTCGCCACACCTTAAGACTTTCTTCCCTCTCTCTCTCGGTCCCAACAATCAACTCCAATATAGAATTGATGTTCACCTCCACTAGTCAGAAACAATGCTGCCAGTACACCAAGCACACAACCGTACTCCAAGTTGATCTCCTGCTCTCTGCTGCTACCTATAAATCACAAGACCTTACTCACCATTGTAGATCTCCAAAAGAAGCCATGCACACCTGCTGACCAAGATCATACATATACGAAGAACCCTTCTGATTCTCCAAACCAGCACCCACCTTAGTATTGTGGCACTAGGAGGAACACACCATTACTCTCCTCTCTCAGAAGGAGCTTATTTGCTCTCTTACTCTCTAGCACTAGTTTACAATACAGCCCATGAGTCCATATATAGATCTCATGATTACAATAATTAGACTATCTTAATTAAAATAATTAGATGTGCAACTCAAGACTACAACTAGCCTTTAACATGTAAACTAACAGTCCAAAAATAGACTCTCCAAAATCAACATGCAAACTACATGTTCATGTATAGGCTGCCGACGTTGGCTCCTCCATGACCGATGTCGGCCGACTGGTAACTGACGTCGGTTGCTTCCTCACTGCTATCTGACTGATGTCAGTTGATTAGATCGATGTCGGTTGCCTTGCAACTCATTCTGCAACTCTTCATAACCTCTGTAACCTCTATAACTCCTCTTGTTTGCATCCTAGTGAAGATTTTAGCTCCATAACCTAACAATCTCCCACTTGGAGATAAATAGTTGCACCTATACCTATACCTATACACCATCTAATTTATTCCCTGGCTTGTATCCCTCTTTAAGATCAATCCTAAAGACCAACCATAACACAACTTGTGATGCTACACCTGTCATCCAAGTAACCTACCACATCCAAACCTACAACTCCATGTAGTGAATACCTTGACCCTGCATAACAAGAATCCCTACTACTAGTCCCTCTCAGATACCTGAGAATCCACTAAACTGCCTTCCAGTACTCCTTCCCTGAATTGGCTCCATACTTTCTGACAATTCCCACTACTTGGGAAAACTCAAGGCTACACTAGACCTCATGTGATTTCAAACCCTATTCAAAGCTAAGCTTGAACTGTCTAGCCCTTGGTGTGCTTTCTGATTCTGCATCCTACATCATGAACCCCACCAACACCGTCTTCACACCAGATCCCACTGGAGACAAAATCTCCATGTCTCTTATGCCAAAGAATTTCACTACTCCAAATTCTTCATGACATGCCACTGAACTAACCTTACCTTTAGCTTAACAAAACCCTATATGTATAAACCTACTAGCAAATCACCCACATATAGTAACTAGATAATGTCGTGACCATCATCCACCTGGTAAGTCAAACACAATAGTTACACTAACATTGACTAAAGCCCTACTTTGTCATCCACCTGTCAAAACCTGTACCACTATCCTGCAGCTTCCTCAAGACCTTATACCTTGGCCTTCCGTCTCATGTATCCATCCACTCTCTTCTTTAACTTGGGAATCCATTTGTCTCTCAGTGCTTTCTTCTAGCTGACAACTCCACCAACAAATACTTGTTTGGTTCTTCTCCAAGTACTCACACTCCTCATCCATGCCAAGCTCCCACTATTTCTAAATTCTACCTGCATTGCCTCTTCACATCTACCTGGTTCTTGACCATCAATAAGAAATATAAAGAAGGTGAACAACAAATATGAGGTTCACTTACCCTTTCTGACCTCTATATGGGCATTTGAGACTTATTAATAGCTTGTTGTCTGCCCACCATCCGTCCCAGTGACCGATCTCAGCCATCTCCCAGTCTATAACCAACTGATGTCAGTTCCCTACACTGACCTTGATTGCCGACATCATTTCCCTGGCTGATGTTGGTATCCCTTCTGCCGACATCAATTCTTGTGTGGCTGATTTCAGTCTTCTTGTTGCCGATGTTGATTACTATCTGACTGATGTCGGTACCTATGTTCACCTGTGAGTGATAACTTTTTACCCGTGAGCTCTCCATGGATACAAACCCTGTTCAAATCAGCACAGCCCTGCTCAAAATAATTTAGTCCCCTCCACTAATCTCTGTCCACCATCTCCTCCATGAACACCAAGGCTTTCTAGTTATTTAGCTTATCAAAAACATCTATCTTCCACTTAAGAACCTGCATTCCCCTCCTACATATGTGACCAAGCCTACAAAGCCACATCTCTACAACAGAAGGTGAATCAGTAATATAAGTAGATAGATAAAGGATACCTACTTTCTTACCACCATCTAATTCAAGTGCATCCACTGTGAGAGTTATAATGCATCTCCCATCACCCAAATTTCCTGAAGAAATTAGACTCATCTCTAAGACTGGTACCTGCATAACCTCCTTCAACACCTGCATGTTATTTGTCTGCAATTTCAGCTTCACTTCCCCTTTGCCAATAATCTAACAAGGCTCATCAACCCCTAAATAAATCTCTCCAAAGTCTCCAAAGACATACCTATGAAAAGATGCTCTATTTCGGGCTACATGGAAAGAGGCAAAAGAATCTGTAAACAAAGATTCTACTTTATCCACAAAAACCTATGCAACAACACCTATAACATCTACTTCTACACGCTGATCTTCTATCGACCAATAATCTCCTTTTACCTACGCTTTCTTTCCATCAATTAGACCATTCATGCTATTCAGTTTCTCCATTTGTAGCTTACTTTCTTTTGCCATCGATATACTCCCACTCAATCTGAAACCCCCATGAGTGACCTGTAATCAACAAACACTACCAGATCTGAAACCACCTATTAGTCAACCTAACCAAAAGCTCTAATACCACTTGATGGTATCAACTCTTGAACCTATAACTAGGCTCTGATACCAACTTGTCAGGATCTTGCTCCACTAATTAGAGCACATATGATTACTTCTTGTATTAGCAACTAAACACAGAATTTAACCAGAAGTAACAAGTAACTAGAAATATGAAACAACATAGGAATATGAGAGACAATACACAATTGTATTAATAATCACTCAGAAGAAAATACAATAAAGAAGATGCCACTTCTTCTTCCACCTCAAAGGCTTGCCACACCTCAAGACCTTCTTCCCTCTCTCTCTCAGTCCCAACAATCAACTCTAATATAGAATTGATGTTCACCTCCACCAGTCAGTAACAACGCTGCCAATACACCAAGCACACAACCATACTCCAAGTAGATCTCCTACTCTCTAATGCTACCTCCAAATCACAAGACCTTACTCACCATTGTAGATCTCTAAAAGAAGCCATGCACATATGCTAACCAAGATCATACATATATGAAGAACCCTTCTGATTCTCCAAACCAGCACCCACCTTGGTACTGTGGCACTAGGAGGAACACACCATTGCTCTCCTCTCTCAGAAGGAGCTTATTTGCTCTCTTACTCTCTAGCACTAGTTTACAATACAGCCCATGAGTCCATATATAGATCTCATGCTTACAATAATTAGACTATCTTAATTACAATAATTAGATGCGCAACTCAAGACTATAACTAGCCTTTAACATTCAAACTAACAGTCCAAAAAAAGACTCTCCAAAATTAACATGAAAACTACATGTTCACGTATAGGCTACCGACGTTGGCTCCTCCATGACCAATGCCAGCCGACTGGTAACCGACGTCGGTTGCTTCCTCACTACTATCTGACCAATGTCGATTGATTAGACCGATATCAGTTGCCCTGCAACTCATTCTACAACTCTTCACAACCTCTGTAACCTCCATAACTCCTCTTGTTTGCATCCTGGTGAAGCTTTTAGCTCCATAACCTAAAAGCAAGAATGTCAAAAGTTTTAGAATGTAAATATAGCTCTTATTCACCCACCTTCATAAGCTACATCACAAGGAGTTAGTATTTCTAAGGAGCCCCGAAAGGTGAGAAATTATTCCATTAATGTTTTGGACTAGATTAAGAAGATACACATGAACATATCATTTTATTATTATTTCAAAATACCATGGTAGAAATATATTCTCCAAAAAGAATTGCAAGGACTTGGTAAGCAAGTTAGATTAACTAGGAATGAGAATGTTATCTTGGTAAATGGGACTTAGCCCATTGATGGAAAAGTAAATAAGATTGATAAAAATCCTCATTTATACCTATATATAATCATTGGTGATTTATTAGTTCATAATTACATCATAGATAGTAGGGATAGTACTTTATTTATGCCCAAGTGTATAGTGGATAAACTAGGCCTCAAATATGAGCCAATGGATAAAGTAGTCTTACAATTGGATGGATCACCAGAAAAGACCTTGGAAGTAGTTAAGGATTTGAAATTGATTTTACATGATTTTACTTATTTTTCCATTCATCATGATGTGGTTATGGTAGATTTACCTCCATACTTTTCTCTTTGTTTGTCAAGAGAGTTTACAACTAATATAGGTGGATACTTGGCTACCAATTGGTCCTACATGGTGTTTAGGACAAAGTATAGTACTAAGGTAAAGATTTAATTATAACCTATTTACCATAATCACTTGGATCCTTACAAGAATAAAGTGGAAAATGTCAACTATGCCATTATTGATGAGGATGAACTCCACATAGACCAATCTCCATCATCTTCTCTTGAAGGAGTTTTTGATTTGTACTTAGATAAATGGGGAAATGAGTATTATGAGAATGATCCTTACAAATTCATAAAGGAAGATATTCTTGGGGTGTATTATATGTATGAGTAGGAATCTTTCTTGCCAAATTTTATGAATCCAAGTGAAGATATAGATGGTTTAAGGTAGCTTTTCTTTGATGGATCAAGAAGCAAGATTGGGGCAAGTGGTGGAGAAATGTTGGTTTCTCCTTCTAAGAAAAGGTACTATTTCACTTTTAGATTTAATTTCTCTTGCACTTTTAACGTGGTAAAATATGAGGCCCTCATTCATGGCCTTAAATGGGCTAGGAAAAGAGGTATTAAAGAGTTTCAAGTGTATGGTGATAGTGAACTTGTTGTGAACCAAGTTAGAGGATAAAATTTGACTAAAAAGTCTTTATTTAAGTCCTACAAGCATAGAGTGTGGGATATTGTGGAGAATTTTCAATATTTCAACATCAAATCCATCTTAAGAGAGGACAATAAACATGTTGATAGGTTTGCATCAATTAGAGCTCAATTTGATGTTCCAAAAGGTATAAAAGAGGATAAGAATTAGCCATATATCAGGGTAATTGTAAGACCCTTCATACCAAATAATGTCACTAATTGGAAAGTGTTTGATAGTGATAAAAAATAGCACTTTTTATATAAGAATATTTTGAATTTTCTACCAAGAATCAGTCCAAACTACAACAACAATATGGAGGGTAGATTGTCCAATTGAAGTCCAACAAACTTCCTAAAGGCCTAGTCCCTCTGAGAGCATATTCAATGATGATGACTAATTGAATAAAGGGAAGGTAAGAATGTATACCAAGAAAGAGAACTATGAGAAAGTAAAAATATACAAGGACACGTTTCTTGCACTTGGAAAGGTATGTACTAGTGAAGAGAATCATGCTTTTGTTGAGTTATGTAAGGAGTTTTTTGATGTCTTTACATGGGAATATAGTGACTTTAAAGGCTTTGTCACAAACTTAAGTCAACATGCCATAGAGATAGATGAAAATTACAAGCCTATAAAGAAAAGACAAAGGCCAATCAATCCTAATTTTAAGCCCCTCATGAAGAAAGAACTCACCAAGTTGATTGAGTCCAAAATCATATTCCTCATTAAACATTCATCTTGGTTGGCAAACTTGGTTCTTGTTAGGAAGAAGAATTGGGAAATCAGGATATGTGTTTATTTTAGGGACTTAAATAGAGTTTATTTAAAGGACCATTATCCTCTCCCTTCCATGGAATAAATTTTGCAAGTTGTGGTAGGTAGTGAAAGGTTTTCTCTCCTTGATGAGTATTCTAGGTATAATAAAATTTTGGTGAAAGACAAAATTTACTACTAAATTGGGTACATATGCCTATAGAAAAATGCCTTTTGGATTGTCTAATATTGGATCTACATTTTAGTGTATAATGGATATGGGTTTTAAAGGTTTAATAAATGACATTGTGTTAGTGTATCTTGATGATGTAACATTTTTATCTAAGGATGAAAAGCATCACTTGAATCACCTCAAGTGGATTTTTAAGAGGTGTAGAGAGTTTGGTATCTCTCTCAACCCAAATAAATGTGTTTTTTTGTCCATGAAGGGAAACTCTTAGGATAGATTCTCTCCAAGAAGGGATTATCCATTGATCCTAAAAGGGTGAGTGCCATCTTGGCATTGTCTTTGTCCAAACACAAAAAAGGTTTGCAAAGTTTCTTTGGGAAAATTAATTTAATAAGGAGGTTAATTCATGATTTTTTTAATCTTGTCAAACCTCTAACTTCTCTGATAAGGAAGGATGAAGCGTTCACTTAGACTAGAAGGAAGGAAAGTTTTGAGGAGATTAAACGAGCCATTTCCCAAGATCCTACTCTTGAAAGTCCTAAATTCTCAAAGTATATCAATTTGAATTCCTTTAGGAATGAGGAGGTAATCTCTATCATTCTTACTTAATAAAATAAGGAAAATTTGGAGTATCCTATTGCCTTCTTTAGTCAAAGTTTGGAAACTATGAGGTAAGATACACCTATATTGAGAAGCAAGTGCTTTCAATTGTTAGGTGTCTATATAAGTTTAGGCATATGTTGTCTAACAATAAGATTCACATATTTTTACCTCATCCTAGTGTCAAATAAATCATTTTTAGTAGATATTTGAATGAAAAGAGGGTTGGTTAGATCATAAAAGTGATGGACTATGATGTGGAAATCAAGACAACCAAGCTAGTGAAAGGGAAAGGGTTATGTGAGTATCTTAATTCAGATTTGAAGGATCAAAAATTGGTTTTCTTGGCAATCCACGATGACCCTATGAATTTTTTTTTTATCAATGTGAATTTGGACAAAATATATGATCCATTTTCTTCAAACTAGTGAGTGTCCATAAGGCCTAGATAAAGCTAGAAGAAGGTACTTTAGATTGCAATCCATTCCTTATGTACTTGTTGATGGAGTATTTTTTAGAAATGAATTTTCACATGTGTTATTAAGGTTTATAAAATTAGATTAGATTGATAAAATAATATTTGAGTTTCATGATGGACCAGCTAGTGGTCACTTTACTCCAAGAACCATAATTTCTAAGATTATGAGGGTTGGATACTTTTGGCTAAATTTATTAAAATACACCCATTATTGGGTAAGTAAGTGACAAAAAGTTATATATTTGATGGTAAACAAAATATGTCTACCTTTATTATTTATCCACTTTAATTTGATGCACCCTTTAAGCAATGCAGTTTCGATTTCATAGGCCTAATCAATCCACCTTCTAGTGCTAGTCATAAGTGGGTGTTGATTGTTAAAAATTACTTTACACAATGGGTGGAGGATATATATCTAAAGGAGGTAAATGAAAAATTAGCTATAGACTTATATGAAGTTATAATAACAAGGTTTGGGGATATTTAAACAATAATTTTAGATAATGCATTGGATTTTCTTAGAATGAAGATAAGTGAATGGGATTTGAAGCATGACATCTATCTTTTCACCTCCTATAACTAATATCCATAAGGGAGTGGAATAGCTGAGTCCACCAATAAGAATCTAATTAGGATCATAAAGAGAACAATGGAGGATAACCAAAGGAATTAACATTCCAAGTTAAAGATAGCCCTTTGGGTTGATATGATCACCCCAAAAAAGAGCTATTGTAAATTCACCATACACACTTGTCTATGGGAGAGAAGCTAGACTACCTATTTCAATTGAAATACCAGCCTTGGATCTTAATTATTAGTTGGAATTGATGGAGAATAAAAGCATGGAATTTAGGTTATGTGAGTTGATGGAGCTTGAGGAAAAAAGAGATCAAGCTATGCAAAATATGAGAGCTCATCAAGATGAAAAAAAGAGATACTTTAAAAAAAAGGCCATGCCAATAAGTTTCAAAGAGGAAGAAATTATTCTAAAGTGGGATGAAGATAGGGATAAACTTTTAAGACACACAAATTTTGATGATTTTTAGAGTGGACCATATATTATCACATAATGCAAGCAATACAATGCTTTCCAACCCTCAAAGTTGAATGGGGAGAATATTCATATCCCAATCAATGGGATATATATCAAACATTGTTGCTAAGGTTATCCTCTCTCTTTTTACATAGTTTATTACTTTATTTCTATTCTTTAAGTGTTTATGCACATGTGTGAGTTTTTATCCTATGTCTTGTCTTGTCTTATTTTGTGTCTTACTTTGTTGTTGTGGTGTGTTTATTTTTTATGTGTTTTAAATAGAAAATTCCTTAATAGTTGTCTTCAATAATCCATTGACTTTATTGGCCTTGATAGTATAAGGCTACTGATCTTTAGTATAGCAAACATACTACCCCTATGAGTCACCATTTTTTGACCAAATTTGACTTTTTGGTCAAATTGGGGCACCCCTAGGCAAAAAAATTTTGATTTAAATTTTTTTAATGGGTCCTAATATATTTTCATAGGAAGTATTACTTGTCATTTGATGTCACTTGAGGTCATATTAGCTTTGGTCTAAGTTACATTATTTAATTCACTATTAGGGGTCATTTAATGTTTCTTTAAGAGTCATTAATGCAAAAGGAATGTTTTTAAATGTGCCTAGGTGTCTTACATTCATGTAAAACATACAATAGGTTAGTAGGAGTTTCATAGATGTTAGTCACATCAGAAGGTTACAGGTTCCCTAATTGAAATTATAGAAATTAGTTGAAAAAGAGATAAAATAACAATTATACATATTTTTTGGAAGTGTGACACATGGAGAAGATCATGGATGGTCTCCTAATATTTATAAAAATCATATCTACACTTGGTTTAATTTTAAAAAATCATTTTGATGCCAAAATGGTTTTGCACATTTCTTGCTTTTTTGGACAAATTGAAGTGACCCTCAAGTTTTTGCTTGGTATAAAAAGTACAAGCAATTTCAAGAAAAATTATTTTGGGAGATTATAGTACACTCAAATACCTTAATTTTCATATTTGGAGTTTGAATATTGGTAAAATAAGATTTATGAATCATTGCTAACAAGATGACTATCTTTTTACTAGCTGTTTAGTGTACCCTATAGGTTTTGCTCCATTTCTACCAAATTCATATGAACCAGTTGGTGATGTTGGCTCTAGAAGATTTTGTATTCCTTATAAAATTTTGTCCATTCTTGGTTACATGATTAATTATGTTTAGATTATCAAAATTGGTCTATGATCTAAGGGGGTGTCACCATGTGTAGTTTCAATGTGAGTGCTTTGGTTTTTTGAGTGTCTCTTTCCAATAGGTGTCTCTTTCAACTAGGAAAGAGTGTTCCATAATCCCTTAATTCATGTGACCATCTCCTTTCATGTTTAAAATTCATTATGTCACCTCTTAGATTTCTTACTACCTTGTTTCCCTCCATGGTCATCTCTTTGCATAAGTTTAGTCGAAACCTCATGCATAAGCTTTCTCATCCTCACTATGAATTGATAATGGAGGTGTAGTAGCTTATCAAAGACTTTATAAGTTGAATGAATTTCATTTTATATTATAAAGTAGGTGTGGGTTTGACCATATGCTCATATCTCATGCCAAGGTAGTTATTTGCTGCCTTTATCTACTCTTTTCACATGCATTTAGGTATTTTCATGATGGAAAGGGTGTTTTGGAAGCTAGTTTCAAGGTGTAGAGAATGAGAATAATGTGATTAATGAATGAGAAGGCATTTTTAACTATTGTGATTTTTTCACCATCATGTTTTACCTAAATTCCATACTCTACCTACATAACACAACTCAATACACTCATCTACAAGCCCTAATGAAATCATGTTGATGTATGGAGAGGTGGACTTATGATCCAATTACGTAGAATTGTCTAAGATGCATTAACATGCCTAAGGGAGGTAATTAATCTCATTCACAATCATGTTTTCTATTTATTCATGCCCAGTCCACTATTTGTACATCAAGACACCCACCTATAAGTGGTTGAGCAAGGGGTTGGAGTGTTATATAAAAGGGATAAATCAAGGTGAATCTTCTTCTTCATCTTGCTTTGATAATAAAACCATGATAGACCCATATAAGTTTCTAGAAAGTGAAAAGAGGTATGGAATCAATTGAAAACACAACTTGGTTGTGTTTGGGACTATTTGCCCTAAAACGTGAAAATAGAGACTAAATGGCTTCTTGTGGACCCCTCATAACACACTTACATAGGGTTTTAAGGCTTGATATTTGGTGGATACATAGATGTTATCATAGGAAATAACCATGCCAAATATGTGGGTCTGAAAGTATGGGGAACTAGGAGTTTTGGACACTCATATATGCCCCAAAAAACACTAAAAAAACTCAATGATATCTACAGGCCTATAAGGGAAAAGGGTCTTTTATAACCTTGAAGGACAATTTCAAACATAAGAACATGAATGGGATAGCTAGACTGATTAGATGAGACAAATTAAGGTTAGAGGTCATCAGGAGGAAGTCAAGGAGGGTCCCATCACCCCTATGCCCAGCTATAGGTACCCCTTAGGTTGGAAATGGAAACTTATAATAGGGTTTTGGAGGAAAGTTATCTCAATCAGAAGGAGGTGGGGAATCTAGAACAACAAATAGCTCTGATTCCACTTGTCAAGATCTTGCTCCTCAATAAGAGCACATATGATTACCTTGTATTAACAACTAAACACAAAATTATACCAAAATTAATAAGTAACTAGAATTCACAAATAACACAGAATATGAGAGACAATACACAATCTTGTATTAATACTCATCCAGAAAGAAAATACAATAAAGAAGATGCCACTTCTTACACCTCTGTGAGGCTTCCCACACCTCAAGGGCTCCCAATAATTCTCAATCAAGAGTTTACTCTCCTACCAAAAATGGTCCCAACACACAAATCAAACATAGATTTGGTGTTCACCTCCAACCAGTCAGTAATAACACTGCCAATACACAAGTACTTAAAGTACTTCAAGTAGATCTCCCATGAACTTACAACAACCTGCAACTCAAATGATCTTACTTACACATGTAGATCAGCCCTGATCTTGCACAACCTGCAAATCAAAGATATTACACTTGGAAGGATCTACCTTGCCTTCCTCTATTTTCTCTAATTACAATACATGCCAATGGGTCTATAAATAGATCCCATACTAAATAATAACTTAGACTTCTAATTTACAATAATTAAACACATAACTCAAGACTCAAAATAGTCTTTACATGCAAAAAATTAATTAAAAAAACTAATTGTTCATGCAACGAATAGTTCTAGAACTACATAGGCGACTGACATCAATCCCTATCTACCTGGAGATGACCGATGTTGGCTAACTCCTACCGATGTCAATTGCCTTCTGCACTGTATATGACTGATGTCAGTTACACTATCGATGCTGGTATCCCTAAAACTCAGCAACCTCCTCCATGTCTACATCAGTGAAGCTTTTAGCACCACAACCTAACAATCTCCCACTTTGAGATAAACAGCTACACCTATACCTGTACCTATACATCATCTAGTTTGTTTCCTATCTTTGTATCCCTATTCAAGATCACTCTTAAAGACCAACCACCACAAATCCTGTGGTGCGCCTCCTGTCATCCAAATCACCTACCACATTTGCATCTACAAACCCATGTAGAAAAGAACTTGACCCTACATAGCATGTACACCTACTGCTGGTCCCTCTCAGATACCTGAGAATCCACTGAACTGCCCTCCAGTGCTTCTTTCCTAGATTGTCTCCAAACTTCTTGACAATTCCCACTACTTGGGAAATCTTAGGTTTAGTACATACCATGCACTTAACCTCATTATGTGAATCAAGACACTATTCATAGAACTGTCTAGCCATCGGCGTGCTAACCAGTTTCACACAATCATTTGGAGACAAAATCAACCTGTGACGTTCCATGTCCCTAGAACACACTCATGCCAAAGAATCTTGCTGCTCTCAAATTCCTCATGACACACCTCTAAACTAACTTTACTTTTAGTTTAGTAACCCCTACATATGTGACCCTAAAGCAAGCACATCATATAGTAATAGGATAATGTAGCTAATATTATTCAACCTGGTAAAGAGAAACACAATGGTCAAACCTCCATTGTCCTGCAGCTTACTCAAGACCATATACCCTGGCCTTCTGTCTCACGTGTCCATTCCCGCTCTTCTTTATCCTGAACATCCATTCATCTCTCAGTGCTTTCTTCTAGCTGACAACTCCACCAAAAAACTCCCGTTTGGTTCTTCTCCAAAGAATCACATCCTTCATCCATGCCAAGCTCCCACTGTTTCCTGGATCTACCTGCTCTACTTCTTTAATAACTTCTTGGTTCTTGACCATCGTGAGCAACAAGTAGTGTAAAGAAGGGAAATGATGAATTTGAGGCTTACTTACCCTTTTAGTCCTCCATATGGGTGCTTGAGACTCCTTGACAGCTTGCTATGCACCCAAAATCTATCTCAGTGACCGATGTCAGTCACATCTTAGTCTACACCTAACCGTCATTGGTTCCATGTGAATGCCTCATCACTGACATCAGTTCTCCCTAACTGATGTTGGTGTTTATCTGTCCAGAGTCATCGACATCGGGCTACACATAGCCGATGTTGGTCCCTGTCTGGATGCTGACACTAGTTTTCTAATCGACATCAGCCTTTGTGTTTTACTTATGAGCAATGACTTCTACCTGTGAGCTCCTTTTGGATCAAAACCCTATCCAAATCAACCTTGATCTACTCAAAATTCTTTAGCCCCTTGCATTGATCTCTATCCATCACCTTCTCCTTGAAAACCAAGGCTTTCCTATTCTTATCATGAACATCAGATTTCTCAAGAAATGTCACTTTCTTCTTTTGCTTACAGAAATCTCAATCCATGATTTTCAAATCTGAAAGCATACCCTTTGACTCAAGAACATGCATCTCCTTCTTATTCATGTGACCAAGCCTATTAAGCCACATCTTCGAGTCTACAGCTAAAGTAGATAAACCAGAAGGAGAATCAGTAATACAAGTAGATAAATAAAGCGTACCTACTTTGTTACCTCTTGCTACAATAAGTGCACCCTTGGTAACCTTCCAAGAGTCTGTTGTGAGGGTTACTGTGCAACCCTCATCACCCAACAGAAATCAAATTTCACTTTAGGATTGGGATATGCATGACCTCCTTCAACACCCATGTGTTCCCTGTCTACAATTTCAGCTTCACTTTCCCTTTGCCAACCATCTGACAAGGCTTACCATCCCTTAAATAAATTTCTCCAAAGTCTCCCAGGACATACTCATGAAAAATTCCCTCTTTGGGGATGCATGAAAAGAGGCACCAAAATCTAAAACCCAAGATTCTACTTTATCCAAAGAACATACCAGAGCATCTTGTGCAACAAAATTTGCAACATCTGCTTCTTCATGTCCTTCATGCTGATCTTCATCTGACCTGCAATCTCTCTTTAGATGCCCTTGCTTTCCACACTTCTAGCAGGTTATTCTGCCATACCTAGATTTAGATCTCCTACCTATCTTGGACCTTGATCTCCCATGATCGATCTTCTCTCTTTGCCTTCCCCTACTTTCCACACTTAAAGCATTTCTTGATGATTCACCTGTACTTTTTTTGTGAATTTCTTCATTCAAGATTACACTCACAACATCATCCACTTTTAAGATTTTTGAAGCAGATGCAGTATTAATAACTGCCATTACCAAACTCTCCCAACTTTCAGGGAATGAGCATAAGATTAAGAGAGCCTTAATTTCATCATCAAAAACAATATTGATTGAATTTAACTGGTTTACCAAACCATGGAAATCACTAAGATGACTATGTACAAATCCACCTTCCAACATTTGCAAATTAAATAATTGCTTCATAAGAAATACCTTATTTGAAGCTAAGGGTTTTTCATATAAATTTGCCAAATATTCCATCAACTCTACCATTGTCTTAGCCTGAGATAAGTTGGAAATCACAGATGATGCAAGGCTCAACCTTATAGATCGCAGAGCCTTCTGATCAAGAACCTTCCATTCTTCATCCTTCATATCTGTGGGCTTGCATGCAATCCCACCCAATGGTAAGTACAAATCTTTTTGATATAGATAATCTTCAATCTGCATCCTCCATAATTGATAGTTCTTGCCATTAAACTTCTCCATTCGTAGCTTACTTTCTTCTACCATTGCTATACTCCCACTCAAACAGAAACCCCTATGAGTAACTTGTAATCAACAAACACTAACCAGATCTGATACAACCTGTTAGTAACCCAACCAAAATCTCTAATACTAGTTGATGATGGGGAATCTAAAACAACAAATAGCTTTGATTCCACTTGTCAGGATCTTGCTCCTCAATAATAGCACATATGATTACCTTGTATTAGCAACTAAACATGAAATTATACCAAAATTAACAAGTAACTAGAATTCAAAAATAGCATAGAATATGAGAGACAATACATAATCTTGTATTAATACTCATCCAGAAATAAAATACAATAAAGAAGATGCCACTTCTTCTTACACCTTTGTGAGGCTTCCCACACCTCAAGGGCTCCCAGTAATTCTCAATCAAGAGTTTACTCTCCTACCAAAAATGGTCCCAACACACAACTCAAACACAGAGTTGGTGTTCACCTCCAACCAGTTAGTAATAACACTACCAGTACACAAGTACTCAAAGTACTTCAAGTAGATCTCCCATGAACTTGCAACAACCTACAACTCAAATGATCTTACTTACACATGTAGATTAGCCTTGATCTTGCACAACCTACAAATCAAAGATCTTACACTTGGAAGGATCTACCTTGCCTTCCTCATTTGATCTAATTACAATACATGCCAATGGGTCTATAAATAGATCCCACACTAAACAATAACTTAGACTTCTAATTTACAATAATTAGACATGCAACTCAAGACTCAAAATAGTCTTTACATGCAAACAACCGGTTCAATGAACTAACTATTCATGCAATGAACAGTTCTAGAATCGCATAGGTGACCAACATCGGTCCCTGTCTACCTGGAGATGACTGACATCAGCTGACTCCTGTCGAGGTTGGTTGCCTTCTGTACTGTATATGATTGACATCAGTTACATTGCCGACGCCGGTATCCTTGGAACTCAACAACCTCCTTCATGTCTGCATTAGTGAAGCTTTTAGCTCCACAACCTAACAAATGGGATATCTAGACTGATTAGATGAGATAAATTAAGGTTAGAGGTCATTAGGAGGAAGTCAAGGAGGGTCCCATCACCGCTATGCCCACCCATAGGTACCCCTTAGGTTGGAAATGGAAACTTATAATAGGGTTTTGGAGGAAAGTTATCTCAATCAGAAGGAGGTTTAATTAGAGTTTCCATGGAGAAAACTAGGTGAATTAAAATGATGTCCCAAGGATATATTGAACACCACAATCAAATGTATATACCCTTCTACTCACCTATAGGTAGGGGTCAATTAGAGTTGTCCCAGTCATGAGCTAAAATGAGGCACAAATGGCCTAATGACTATTAGGAGAGTGAGCATGGGCCAAGAAGCTAGTGTGTAGGGAAGGAATGGATATCAAGGTCTAAAAACATCTTGACAAGATCTTCATGAAGCATTTTTCACTATAACAAGCTTAAACAAATGCAAACTTTCCTAGTCAATAAAGAAGGAATAATATGAGCTACAAGAAGGACTATGGAACTCTTAAGTGAGATGACACTAAAGGAAGGAAGTTTATGACCTTAAGAGGTATCATTGGGGTCTAAAAACATCATGAAAAATATATTAGGAGCCCATGAAACCTATAGGAGTAAGCAAATGTAGAGGTGCCTCAATCTCAGTCAGTAAGGTATAACTTAGCAAGGGTAAGTGAAGCATAGACTATCTAGAAGTGAAAGGTAGGTTTAAATGATTATTAGATGATAAAATATTATCCAATAGGTGAAATAAAATTAAAAATACCTTACTAAGGTGATCAAATTACATCCCACTTAGTAAATGGATTACAATCCATACAAGAAGGCTAAGAAACTTCTTGGTTCATTACGTAAGCATGAGGAATCTAAAAGAGGGACTATTGTAGATGGTTTTAAAAGATAAATGAACATAATTTGAAGGTGGGTATCATGTTTAGGAATATTTTAAGCATGTTTTTGGCTTGGAAGAGTGACTCATAAGTGAATTTGGGGGGAAAATGTAGCAAAATAGGGGTTTTAAGGCCTTTTTGGTCATTTGAAGATGGTTTATCATTCAAAACATGGAATAAGACAAAAAAATTTGGTAAAAAGCCTAATTATGACCTAATAAAACTAAAAAAAATCCAATTTTCCATGGGGATGAGGGATATACTCATCTATTTTATCTCAAAGGTCAACTAGTCATGAAAATCAAAACTTTGGTAAGGCAAGTAAATGATGCTAAAATGAGTAAAATACCTAAGATGAGTCCTTGAAATATTAAATAAATATTAATTAATGTGTATGGAAGATTTATGTATGATTATGAACACTCACGCAAGCTATAACCTCTCAAGGTGACCTAATTGTTCATTCACATAGACCAAATATTCAAGTTTTCTAGGCCTAATTGGCAAATGAAAGGAAAAGATGAAAAGTAGTGTTTGAGAGGATATGTGATGGGTTTTTGAGTTTTAATGAGATGTGAAAATAAATAATAAATCATCCCAAACATTAAGGATCATCCTAAGTGGTCCAAACTAGTAGGGTGTATGCTAAGCCCATTAGGCTTAGAGGAGACTTAGAGCCAATTGGGGGTCTATCTTCATTTCTAGACCTTGATGAATTATATAAATTAATTGGGAATGTTTTTTAAGTCATGATATAGGTTTTATAACTTATGGAATGTAGAGAAACATCAAAAGAAACATATTTGAGGTCAAAACCACTCACACTCATGCAAAATGGAAAAATAAGCTTAATGAGGCAACTTTTGAAGCTCACATCTTCTTGGAGGATATGCATTGGAACAAAAGGAATTAAGGGGAGTTATATAAGGTAAATAAAATCCAATTTGTGGAATTGGTTTGAAAATTAAATGTGTAATCTTTATGAACAAAGCCTAAGACTTGAAACTGATCAAAAACCCTTGTTAACCCTTGACAGAGACTCGATGGGGAAATGAAATTGGAAAGATAATCTAAAGACATAGTTTAGAAATTAAACCTATTGGAACATGGATAAAACTCACTCAAGATCTCACCCATGCAAATGAGATATACGAACCTATATGAACAACATGTAAAACATGGTTTTTTCTCACCATTTTATGTGTTTTGTAGGTTCTAGAGAAGATATAAGGATGAAATAAAGTTTGAGGAAAGTATTAGGAATTTTTATAACCCATAAAATTAATTTAATTATTGAGAAAAGTTTCTAAGTATGAAAACAATTGTCTTACTTTTACCCCGTCAAAATTGGCATAGTGAACACAAGGGTGAGAAGGGTTAAAACTCTAAGTATGGGACTTTTTAAGGTGTACCTAAGTATTATAAGACCATGGATGGTATTTAAATGTGTAATTAACTCCATAATAATTATTTTAATGGAAAACTAAAGACATTTTTGAGGTCAAGTGTGAGGGGTGACTAAAATAAGGAGTTTTTTAGACTATAGACAATGATTACTTAATTCCAAGAATTTCCAAAGGATTAGGAATGAAAAAAATGCATGGAATTGAATTAATAAAGGCCTTACCTATTATTCCCATCATCATACCTATCCATAGTTAGTGGTGGGATGTTCAAACAACTCTAAATGATGAAGGCAATTTTTTGAGCCAGGATAAGGAATTTCATGACACTTTTCCTAGGTTTCATGACTTACATGGACAATTGGATCTCTTGAAATTTCATGGTTCACATCATTAATATTTATAATGCAAAATTTAACCCATTTTTCTATATTAACACATGTTCAAGTGACCTTTAAACTTCCTTTGCCTTATTTCTCTCTCAAAGGCTTATAAATATGGACTCTTTTACCTCTTTTGAGCAGCCTTCATTGGTTAATGGGGAAAATGTGGAAAATTTTGTAATTGAATTAATCTTGAGGAAATAAATTTTTTATTTTTCCTACTCACATGATTTTCAATTGAGTGTTAGTACAATCTTGTTGGTCTTGTCTAGTAGAAGATTATCTTTTCTAGCATGTTATCCTTGATTATTCACCAAATGTGTAGAAGACCAACTATTATAAGTCTTTGTTAGTGTTATTTTCTAAGTGTATATGTGTCTTAGAAGTGGTTAATTATTTTATCCTACAAATTAATACTTTATTACCCTCTTCAACATCAAAATGCCTTTTAGACCTAACTTATGAAACATTGATGTGATAATGCAATTTGAGTTGTGAGTTTTGTGTAAAAGAAGTTTTGTTTGATTCTAAGTGGTAAAATTTCAGTAAATTGGAGGAAATACACTTTTTTTGCATCACATTTTTTAAGTTTCTTAATTTTTTTATCTTAACCCTTTTCATCTAAGGTTGATAAGTAAGAACGTGTTTCAAAGATTGCATCAAGGGAACTAACCCTTCTAGAGATTCATCTCAACAAAATTGTCACCCATAGCAAGAGAGATGTTTAAATTTTTACACTTGGATGAGTATAGATATGAATATACTCAAAGTTTAAAAATAAAAGTGACAATAGTAACCATCAAACACACCTTAAAACTCCAAAAAGTATGCTTGCATAGATAGTGACCATTATGAGGCATAAAGGGGATTGTTTAAAATAGAGGGAAGTTACACTTGTCGTATGGAAATAAAAATATTATGAGTGGGTATATTAGGTCAAAAGGACAAATATTACCAATTTTAAATTCTTTTTTATGTGTACTTTGTATTTTAGACCTTTTTTTACCAAAATTTACCTTGAGTTGCCTATATGCTTCCTCAGTGCCTAAACTTGTCTTTTTTTAAACCTTTTATTGAAATCATTAAATTTGACAAATTATTTAGGACAATATAGGCTTAAAAAAATCATATTATATAATTTTAATACCTCTCAAAGGCCTAAAATAATTCTTGGCACCTAAAACTAACAAAACTTCATCTGGTCTCCAATGGCTAACTTCTTGACTGCAAGAGGAATGTGTAAGAACAATGTTAAATTTTAATATTTATAGGACATTTATTATTACATTTTATTATTTTTAATGTCATAGAGACCATTAATACCAAATTTTATGCATTGAATCATCATGTATATTCCCATAAATGACCAATTCCTCCAAGGCATTCTCTAATATTGATCATGATTTGACATAGGGTTGACTTTACTAAAATAGTGAATAGTTACCATTATAAAAAAACCTAATATATATTTGTAGTGGATATATTATGTCATAATTATCCTCTCCACAAAATTTTCTTATTATATCCTACATATCTTGCCTTGTAAGCTCATTTTACCAAAGCTAATGACATGTGTTTGTTTGGTCAAATTTCACAAATGAGTTTTCTTATTTTTTACCTTGGTTTGAGATATAAAAAGGTGAATTTTATTTTAAATTATCATTAAAATTATCCCTACATAATTAATTCATATATCTCACTTTATTTGGATAAGATCATTAAGTGAATCTTACTTGTCCATGACTATGAGAGAGAAACTAGACCTTGCATGGATGTAGGCATAAGTATTTGATGGTGTATGAATTCAGATTTAGGTGTTTTATAACCATTATAAAATTATAATTGATCCCAAAAACGTTGAATGCTCATGTAACCTCCATGAATCACTATCATTTGGAAATAAAACCTTCATAGACCAATGTCTCAAGGAAACTCTTGCATTGGATAGAAACAAGCCTATAACCACTTAGTGACCTTGACTAACTATATTTGAAATGATCCTTCATTCTTCCTTGACCTTATTTAATTTCAAGTTTCATGAAACATTCATCTCATCGTTAAAATCTTATAATGACTAATATTTACTTTTGTATGCTAGCTTGAAGGACCTTTAGGCTTAAGGTTATAGATGCAAGCTTTCCTTAAGCCCTACTTGAAAATTGAAAGCATCCTTGGAATGTAATTTTTACTAATCTTATCAACCTTAATGTTTATCCATACATTTTTTGATCCAAACTATTATCTCTACACCATGAAAAGGTTCTTAATCTAGAACTCCCACCTACTTGGTTGTAGGTTACAATTTAGTGCCATTTGTACTAACAAAGACAATGCTTGAGGTTGCCTTATGGATTTTTACAATACACAAAGTGAATATGAGTTAATGCCATGATGATGATTTCTTAATCATGAAATAACACCTTATAAGGCATTTGAGGATTCTTAGGTCTCTTTAAGAGCATAGTGTTCCTTCTCTTTGCTGTAGGTTGCATTTTAATGAGCTATAGGTGACATTTAGGTGGTTATATATGATGTTTTATAGGCCTAAATCCTCTTATACATGCTTTTTGTGGTATTAATCAACCTATAGTCATCTATTTCACTCCACATCATCCACTTGTTAGGATAAATACCAAGGTTCACTTTATGAGTTTGTGAGTCACCTATAACTAGGCTATAGGTGACTTTTTTGAGCAATTACACACCTATAGGTGTGCATTAAGGTCCATACCTTGCTTCCAAAACTTTTTGATGACTCTTGAAACTAGTGTATTTCTCAACCCAATTGAACTATTGGTCATGCATATATTCTCTTTCTAGGGTACCTTGAACCATGAGGTTATATGCAACTTGAAATACTATAGTAAACATTGCCCCTCTTTAGTCGATAATTACATGGTTTTGAATCTTCTTTTCAACATGTTCCAATATATTTTGTAAGGTTATGCCCCTATATGGAGGATACAACATGGAACCATTAAATATATCTTATTTTATTTGTCTATCCATGCCATGGCATGATCAAAAGTGTTGAAGGCTCTATTTTAGAGCTTTTAGGGAAACTATCCCTAAAACATAGAATTCTTGTCTTGAAGTGTATCTCAGGATTGCTTACCAATATAACACTTTGACATGATTCTCATGACTCTTCTAAAATATTAAACCTTCATACAATCTTCTTGTCTATAGTATTTCTTCCATTGATCATTTACAAAAATTTAACATAGTCTTTCATGATGAAAGCTAGTTCCCTTTATTGGTTTCCTTTAGAGCTATAACCTTAATGAAGTTCCACCTAGTCTTACTCTGATTCCTTGGTTTAAAAGCCTCCTTCAATATATACCTAATATTTGTATCTTAGAGGCACTTATTTATGGTTTTAATCCACTTTCACTATCAAACACATTTCAATCATAACTCCTCTCACAAGATTGATCTCTATTTACCATACAACTCCTTCACTAGTTTTCCACTAGGCAATCACTTAGGTCTTAAAGAACAAATCTTCATCTAAGTTTCAATAATATAATATAAATTCATGGATGGTCTTATATTATCATATCACACCTTGTAATAAACCTTTCAAGTTCCCAAACACATTTCAACATTCATTTGTACCTTCTAATCTCTCAATGACCTTATGAGGCTTGTAGCCTTTTTTTCATTTCTCCTTGGTTTGGTCAAACTATGAACTCTTTTGAATATTTAATAACCTCTTTAGACACAATTTATATCATTTGAGGTGTGTGTTAAGTTTCATGGTCAAATTTAACTCTTAGATCACACTTCCTTCATTAGCCTCCCCTCAATTATGTCTAATTAGCCCTTAAACACACCCAAGTCTATAAACTATACTGTATGGCCTCCAATCAAACCAAAACCTTATTATTAAATTTTATCACATAAAAATTAGTAGGCTTAATTTTTTTTTTAAAATTTTAAGGGTTAGAACTCTCTCAAATCTCAAAACTATAATCTAGGGATTTTCCTTCTCCTACACAAGCCGAGAGCATACATAAATCCATATATTGAGTTATAATTAGTTTCAAGGGACAAAATAACCACCATTAGGTCTATTTTTACATTATGAAACTTTAATAATAGGTGAGAAACAATTTTTATCTTTCTTTTACTTCAGTTTAGCCTAAACACAATATTCTTGTACATTAAAAGATGATTGTACAAGGGTTCATGACACTGTGCCTTTATAATATTACAAAAATTTCATGGGGGAAATCATAAAACATTAATCTCCATTGAAATGTGATCAGTATTAACCAAATTAAATCTCTTGCAAATTCCCATACTTCACAATCTTTTCTTGTCTTGAACTATGCTAAAAAGATGTGGTTTGTGTAGAAACAAGGTACCCATCATGTAGATGTAATGGTTGGGTAAATTTGACTATGATTATACCTTAAAATGTTCTTGATTCAAACATGACTCTAATCTATCATTACATACTGCTATAAAACCTTCAAACCATGAAGGTCTCTCTCCATTTTGAAACCCAATTCACTGCCAAAATAAAAGGTGGTTATAGGTACTCCTTATTTTCATGTTTAGAGAATTAATTAAAAACCCTACTATATATAATTTTAACAAAAAAAACTTACATTAATTATTAAATACTTTCTCACAATGGTCATATATTCTCAAGCTCCATTTGTCTCCTCATCCTTACTAGGTCTCTATCTTCTTACTCACCTAGTAGGTTGTAGGTTACTCTTCTTGGGTTGATTGTAGGTTAAAATCATGCCTCATTTAATCCCTCCTTAATATTTGGTAAACATTTAATTCCTCTTATAATATTATTCATGAATTACACTTCAATGTTATCCATGTTTTTAGAAGGTCACAACTAGCCTTCTTGAACCACAAAAGGGGTAAAGGAATTGACTATTATAAGATTGATATAGGTGCCCTTTTGAGCTTGTAGGTGTTGATAGATGATCATACCCTACTCTTCATACTTTATTGATGAAATTTTAAGCATAAATGACATCATCACCCTTTTATACCACTTTCCATACATATATATGTCCTTGCATTGCAACCTAGGGTTGTGGAGTTCTTTTGAGGTTCAAATCTTATAGAAGTCACTAAAAACCTATAGTGAATAATTCCATAATTTGGGAGCTTTCAAAAACTAATATAATCTAATCACGCAACCATTATTTTTTACATGGATATTCTCCTAGGATAGGGATACAAGGTATATCCATTAAAACCTAATTAACCTCTATGAAACATTATTATTTGGCATCAACAAAGTGGCCCAGGGCTCCATTTTGAGGCTTTTAGGGATTTTATCCTTAAATCTCAGTCCTTCAATATAAATATGGTTTCACAAGGATGAAAACTATTCCAATGCTTTTATCATGACTAAAAATGCATCTATAACATCCATAAACTTCATGGGAACCTCAAAATATGTTAAACTCCTTCATGACTATGCTCAAGTCCCTATGGTAGCCTATAGAGGCACACACAACAATATAAAAGGAAATGAAGGTAGCATATATATTTTGAATAGAATGTGACATTATACTATACCTTTAATGTATCTCCATGTTATTTAAACATTATTAAGTCATCAAAACTTTCTTGAACATCCACCATACAACACTTCAATTCTTTGTGGCACCACCTATAAGTGTGCATTTATGCCTACAAGATAGTAAGTATGAATGTGATCCATGTGCATGGAATGTCCAAGATTTTAATCAAAAATATGATATTTCAAGATAATAAAATGGATGTTCTAAACACTAAAAATCTTGAAAGAATTTTCAACACCATTTCAACATTATATATTTTTGCAGGCACTTGTAGGTGCATATCTATAGTATATGACTGTGAACATATCTCCACATGCTATCTATGAAATTTGGTTGCTTATATTTCTTTTTAATGTTATTATAATGTGTTCAACCCATTTTAAACTCTTCATAAAATCTCTATGAAAATCTTTAAGACCTCACATATCTCACTCAATTGACTGTGTATAAAAATGTAAGAAATGACTGTTTGGCCTACCAAAGCTTTGATGAACCACTAAGGATTGAGGAGAAAGATAACTTGACTATTATCTATGTTTAATAATTATGATGAGGTAAATTATCCCTTAAACTTAGGTTCTACTCTAAAACTAATTAAATAAGTCATTCATAAGGTTAAGAAGGAAAATAAGTTTTATGCCATAAGTACCTTCCTATGGGGAATTAGATGATGAAAACCAATTCTAATAGGTCATATTTGAACTTGAAATGACTCTTATAATACCATTATCTCTCATTTAATTTTGAAGTAAAGACACAAGGGAAAACCTAGACCCTATTTAGATGAGTAGGCTATCTAGACACCCCTGAACTATTAGCAATTGTTCATAAAGATGAGGAGATTAACCAAAAAAAATTCCAAAAAGTGGAAATAATTTAGGGTCCATATAATTTCCCAAAATATTATAGCCTAACTCTCTCTTTCTTGACCGTATTGAGTGAAAACTTGAGGCTCTCTTAGAGTTATCCCAAATTGCCCAAAATGGGTTTTCCTTAGCATGATGAACCAGAAGCCTTCATACTTGGAAAATATTTTTTAGGTTGTAAATGACATTTATTTACTCCTAGAAACCTTATGAAATGTGTGAACCTCCACTAATGGTAGAAAACTTATTTTATGCCTAGTTTAAAACTAATAAGTTTTCTTTATCTCTGCTAGTTCTTATGCTATAATATGATTTCAAGGGAATATAATAGGATATTAGGGACACCATGAATTCTTTAATATGATATTTGATCCCCTGAATCAAGTAAAATATTCAAAAACCTACCAAAGCTCCAAAAGGCTCTAAAATGCATCCTTTTACTCCCAATCCTCTCCTCCATTACAAATGACTTCAAATGACCTTGAACATGTATAAAGGGTAAAACATGCCATAAGGAGGTAAACCAATTTTACTTCCTAAAAAATTTACTTTTTCACTTAAAATTTCTATTTTAGGGACCTTTAAGTCATCTAATACACTTTTAGGGGTCTTTTGGGCATAATAGCTTCTCTAGGCCTCATTTTGGGATCATTAGAATCTATGAGACTTTATGAAAACCTCGTTTATGCCCTTAAATCTTTGAAAACCATGGAAACCTATTGGATCCTTCACTTTTAGTTCTAGACCTATTTCTAGGCCTTTTCCTTAAAATCACCAAATTCACCTTAACGATTGCTTAAAGTGTTTCACAAGCTTCCAAGTGACATATGGTAAGGTCATGAGGTTTGTATTATCCTTCCACCATTAGATCACTCACTCAACCATAACTCTACTCAACTTCTCACACCATACTAGGACCTCCCAAAATATTTCATTACATCATCATGTCAGGACCACAAAGGGACTAGCCATGAGGGTATAAGGTTATTAAAGTGTCCAAGAGAGTGGCCTGATCCATCTATGAAAAAAATTCATATGTAGGCTGATTTTTTCCAACATTTATGATGACCTCCTGGGATTGCATGCATGTTATGTAATAGATTAGTTACCTTATCTGGTCCATTAGGCATATGGGGTCACAAGTCTTTATTTCTAACTAATATGAAAATGATTCAAGGTTGTCTATTTATAAAAACCTATTTTTTAAGAAAAAACAATAAGAACAAAATAAACACTATGATTAAGGCACTTAGGGAAGGGAAACACATAATTAAAAAGATGTGTACAAGGCACTTAGAGGAAAACATGAAAAACCATATAAAATATACTATATATACTATGGCTGAAAACTCTTATAATAAAAAGGATTTAGATGAATCCCATTGATTGGGATGGGTAATACCTCTCCATCCAGTTGTACAAGATGAAAATAATTGTGTTGTCTACATCCATGAATCAAATAAGGACCAGTCCACAAGCTATCAAACTTGGTATGGTTTCCTGGCTTGGCCTTATTTGAATCCCACTTGAGGAATAGATACCTTTATTTTAAATCCATTGCTATGGATCTATTATCAAAGGCTTTTTTTACTTGAGCTTGATGTGACTCTAGTGTCTTCATTGCAAGGTCTCTTATTTTTTCAAGCTCCATGAGCTTTGCCATCCTCACACTCATATATTCACTCTCCATGAACTCAAGCTAATAGGATAACACCAAGGTAGGTAACTCAAGAGAGATGGGGAATTTGGCTTCTCTCCCATTTATAAGGACAAATGGCGAGTTTCCAATGACAACTTTGGGAGTCATTCTATCAGCCCATAACGTTGTCCTTAACTTTGTGTGCCACACTCTTTGATTCTCTTCCAAGTCCTCTTGATGATCCCTATAAAGTTTTTGTTTTTTAACTTTATAAGTACATTACCTTAGGAATAGTGATTTGAGGATGTACTAAGGTAGATGTCTAATTGAAGTTCCCAATCACTTGTCCTCATGCCAACAAATGATAAGGTATTATCTAAAATTATTATTTTTGGTACACCAAACCTCATTACTATGCTATCATAGAAGTTCAATAGTACTATCTCATTGGCTTATTTTACATCAATTACTTCCAACCACCTAGTAAAATAATCATTGGTATTGAGTACCCACTTGGGTCCTCCACTAGAATGTGGATTCATCATCCTTATGAATTCTAAACCACACTATATGAAGGTTTTGTCTACCTAAATTGGGTTGAGAGGAAGGGCTACTAATCTTTGTTTACCTACAAAGAAAGCACAATTTTGACACATTCTCACCCATGAATATGCATCCTTGAAGAGGCTAGGATATTAATAATGAGATACCATAAATTTTTTTGTTGTATTCCTTGGAGAAAAATGACCTCCTGTATGCCCATCATGAAATTGCTCCAAGAGTCTAGTCACTTGGTCTTTGTAAATGTACCTTAGAAACACTCCATTGGGGTATTTTATAGAACTAAACCCATAAAAAATGAATAAGGTATGGAATTAAGTCTAAAATACCTTCTCTTTTCTCTATCCATACCTTATGGGCACTCACATGTTATCAATAACCTTGTCATATCTTGGAGCCAGCTAGTGTGAGGTGGAGGTGCATCTATTTGTGAGTTGTCTTATGTCACCAAGATAACCTCTTTATCTTCATGAAGGTCATAAACCATATGATCACACAATAATTTTCCTCTCACTAGCTTAGTGACATTGATATTCATGTCATATTCCATGATCTTGGTAATCCAACCAATCCTCTTCTCATTCAAGTCTTTGTTAAGAAGGAAGTCTCTCACTCCAAGATGAGACACCATAAGATAGATCTTGCGATTGGAGAGCATTGATATAAAGTTTTTAAGGATTCTTACCATATAAGGACTTGTTTTTAGACAAAATTATACCTTACCTCATACCCTTCAATCCCTTGACTAAACAATGTAATTGGTTGCTTAAGTCCTTCACCATTATTTTGCATCAACATAGTTGATATATTTTCAATATTAAAAATGGCATACAATATGAAATCCCTTGATAAATCATGATTCATGAGTGTAGGTGCTTGGGCAATGGCTTTCTTGATACCCTCAAATCCTACTTTACCTTCATTTGACCAAGTGAACACTTGGTTCTTATTTAGCATGGTAGTGATGGGTTTGACTAGGCTTTCAAAACTAGGTATAAACCTTCTCATGATGTTTATATTCCCAAGGAAATTATGGAGTCCCTTATTATGTTTGGGTAAGGATAGTGAAAAGATAACACTTATTATATTAGGATCAATAGCTAATACTCATTTTTATACAATATTTCCTAAGAGTTTACCCTTATAGACATAAAACATGCACTTACTGGGATTCAATAAGATCCAATATTTTTTACATCTCTTAAAGATAAATCTCAAGTGATCTAAGTGCTCATAAGATATCTTAGAGAAAATTGTTATGTCATCCAAGTAGATAATCACCATCTGATTCAATAAGCCTTGGAAAGCCATGTCCATGACTCTTTGAAAATTAGCCCCAAAATTTGATAGGCCAAAAGGAAAATTCTAATAAGTGCATGTGCCCCACTTTATGGTGAAGTTAGTCTTGTATTGGTCTTATTCTCTTACAAATAGCTGGTTTTATCTTAAGTACCCATCCAAAAGAGAATAATTTTAAACCAACAAATATTTGAAGGAGTTGATCCATATATGGTAAGGGGTAATAATATTTCAAATAGACCATGTTAAAGTCTCTAAAGTCAACACACAACTAGATCTTACTATTCTTATTTGTCAAAGTTACCAAGTTGGCTACCCATGAGGAGTGCTTGATGGGAAAAATGATATTTGACTCAATAAATTTAGCCTTTGATTTTACCTTACCAAATTAGCATTCGCCTTTAAATCTATAGTGTGTTGGGATAGCTTGGGATTAAATCTTGTTAGGTCACTATATTCCCAAGTAAATATGTCTAAATATTCCTTACAAATTACATTGAAATCATGCCTTTCTACCTTAGTGATTACTTTTCTAAGCTTGATGAGTTTATCTTTGAAGATAAGGACTCTTTCATAGTTCTCTTCATCAGTGGACATCACTTCCTTATATTTCCTTATCTGATTTACCTCAAGGAAAAGACCTTCAAGGGTGACCATTCCATTAGGAAGTTTTTTAGACCTCAAATAAATAATTTAATCCTCATACTGATGTTGAGTTTTAACTTAGTTTATTGAGGAAAACTCTACCTCTTGTTGCAAGAAATAAACAATCTACTTGTCACTCTCAAAGACCTACCAATAAGCTTAATTGTCTGGCATTGATGGTCTTACTACCACTTTGAGATTTGGCTATACTTTGGACTTATTCAACTTTTTTGGGATGCCAAACTAAGCTCCCACAACTACCAACCTATTAGCATACTGATTTTATTTCCTTGGCACTACTTGGATGTTAAAGGCTTCAAAGTATTCAAGTATGTCCCACACTCTATGTTTGTAGGACCTCATCAAGGGGTTATTATGGTGTTTATACCTCTAACCTAATGTACTATCATCTCACTATCCCCACACAATTGTAATTGATTAATTCCCTTCTTATTGGACCACTAAAGGCCATGGATAAGGCCCTCATATTTATCTATATTACAAGAGAAACTAAATTAGAACCTATAAGATGAAAAGTTCTTATCATTGGAAAGAGATATCAACATCACACCTGCACCTACTCCATGTTTTCTCCTTAAGCCATCAACTAAAAATTTACACAAAACACTTGAATCTTCCTATGGCCTAGTGAGGGATGGCATGAAATCATTCTCTTCATGAAAGAAATATACTCCTATGTCTCTTTATTCAACACCTTCCAAAGCATCAATTAGCTATTTCTCACTCTATAACTCATCTAAGAACATATTAGGCATCCTCTCAAGATGAGTGTCTAGTTCTTGACCAACCAAGTGGTCATATTCATCTAGAATAGTATAATTGATGTTTGGATTACTTGGCTCATAAGGCTCAATGTGAAATTTGGAAATAGGATTAGTTTTAATAGATACTTTGGTCCCATACCTTGTCCTAAAATCCATGTAAGACCGATTTACTGCTCAATAACCCCCAATTTTGGTTGTGAAGTCTCTAGATAAGCATAAAGAAAAAAAATGATGCACCTCTAAAATCAACACATCCTAAGCCACTAAAACACTAAGACAAGCATGAAAGGTCAAGTTTATAGATTTGATGATACTAGCTAGTTTGGTAGAAGATACATCAAGTTACAAAACTCCCTTAGATTAGGGTGCATACTTCAAACCAAGCTGATCTACTATTAAATTTGGCATCAATAAAGTACTTGGTCCACTATATACCATACATTTATGTAACAAGGAGTCACCAATGATTACAAAAATGTATAAGGGAGGAGGTTTGACCACCTTGTTTGATTGTCCTTCATTAGGCCCTTTGGTTGTATTGGTAAGAACCACATTTTCCTTGATTGGTGGCTTCTTAGAAATATTAATCTTTGACAAACCTTCTTGAAGGATATATACCTAACCAAGTATAGAAACCATGTCTCACATTAGCACACTCACATTATTATTTTTCATTTGTTAAACAATATTAATTGGCAAACCACAAACTTTTTCTTGTGTTTTGGGATCCACAACCGTACTTTAGACTTTTGATTTTTTGGGTACAAAGGCATTCCATTTATTTTGATTTTTTTTAGTTATTTAAACCTTAGGAACAATAGTAGGTTCCTTTGGGTTCAATATCAATGGAGTAAGAGTAGGAGACTATTTGACTACTTGATTATTGTCCATGTTCATTATTTTAAATCTCATATTAGCTGTGACTAGAATGTTTGCTTGGTTAGAACTAGGCTACTGATTATATGCATAACACTCTTATTAATGATAATTAGCCATTGTAACACCCAACTAGCTTGGTTCTTAATTAGGCCCTTGGGCCTATTGAGTCTCTTCCAATTTTGTCATCATAGGCACTTCTATGTTATGAGCCATAATATCTTGATTGAATCCATAACTATAACCCTACTATCATTGATCATTAAAATCCTAATTGAGATAAATGTTTGGGACAATGGATTGAACAAAAGATTGATTCCAAGGCATAGTAACCTCAACTTCTTGAGAAATGTTGTTCTAAACAAGAACCAATGTATTAGAAGTACTTGTAGCATTAAGATTATAATTATTTTTCCTAGCATAGTTAGGTTACCCTTGTCCTTGGAAATTTCCTTTGTAGGGTGGCCTATTAGCTTGACAAGGTCTATTGAACTAATATTGATACCTATTTAAATTTAGAAATTCATTTCCAAAGGATTAAGACATTCTCTTAAGCTCTTGGAAGTTCTTGTGTTTTTAGAAGTCACTCGATTAACTAGTTGAAACCTTCTCTTGCTTTAGTGTAGGTATGGTAACAAGTGTTCATATAGGTGGAATGGAAGAAATGGGGGGAATAGAAATAAGAGGTGGTTGAATCTCAAGAAACAAAAGAATTGGTAGCCTAAGTGTAATCTTAATAACTTGTACTAGAATACTCTTTGCTTAGATTTCCACCTCATAAGTATCAGGTAGTGTGTTTCCTCTGATAGATTGAATCATTATTGCAATATCACTATTAATAAATTTTAGGTAGTAAAGGAAAGAATAGTTAGGAGTAGGCCTAATATATAATAGAATCCTATCCTATGTATTTTGAAACCTAGTATTTAAATCTTGCATAAACTCGTGAGGATCCCTCTTAATTATAGTTAACTATTTAGTAAGTGACAATTGGTCACTCTTGTCTTTAAACCTTTTACACAAAGTAGATCCTAATTGATCCTATGATGTGATATAATTATAAGTAAGGTTTATATACTAGTCTAAGGCCTTGCCTTTAAATAATATGGCCAATAACTTGATAACCACATTTTCTTCATTGATGTCATGAATATTGCAAAAGTTGGCTATATCTTTGAGGTTCTCAAAAGGGGTTGTAGATTGGTCTCCCATGAAGTAAGGAATACTTTCAAGAGTTTCCACTAGGATAGGATCATATTGATTAAGGTCTAAAGGACTCTAGCCATTGAAATCCACAAAAGGAAAATCTCTAGGGGCAGCCATGGTAGTGAAAGGACCCAACAAATATCTTCTTGTAGAGGTAAAATTTGAAACTAGTTTAGGAAGAAAGTTTCCTTTGTAGGAATGAGTGTTAGAAAATATTAACATTTTTTTTTAGTTTAAAGATAATTCAAAAAATTCAAAAGGAATACCTCTATAAGCTTATCTTGTAGTCACCTTTGGCATGAAATATAGGTGTTGTTCTACCACCATAATGTTATGTGTTCCTTAGAGTCACCAAATACTGAAAGATTAAATCTATAACTACTAAAAATTGATCAAACCAACATCAAACTTGACCAATCTTCTTTGAATTTTATCCCACTGAGTATGGCAAAAATAATTGTAGATTATAATTTCACCCTTGTGGGAGATTTTTTTAGGCTCTCTCACTCTTAGCTATAATATTGGTGCAACCTTAGGCTGTGGGTATCTTGTAGTGAGGTTGAATCTCTGGAGAAGGCCGACTTCCTCTTGGTAGATCACCTAAACTAATAATTATACATGGAAAATGGGAAGAAAGGGGGTATAGGATGACTAATAACACTAAAATGTTGATACACCAAATTTATTGACACCCAAATAAGCTTAAAATAAACACTAACTCAACATAAGATAATTTTTGTTCACACAACCTCACAAACTACCTAATTTGCATAATTATTTCTTGAACTAGGCTCACCAAACAATACATGAATCAAAGAAGAATTCTAAAATTCACACCAATAATCCATTAATGATAGAAATATCTCAATTTCTTACTTATAAATAACTTTAAACCACCCAAAAATAGTCAAAAAAGAAGGATAATGGATATGGAAGAACACTTCTTCACAAGGCCATCATGCACAAGGTTTCTAAACATAATTTAGAGGTAAGAAATAGGTGAAAAATTATATTTCTTTATAAAAAAGTTATTTCTTACAAATTTTGATAGGTTTCTCCTTGTCAAATGATAATATCTTATGAAAATGGGGGAGAAATGGGAAATATAGGAGAAAAGGGGAAGAGAGAGAGAAGAGGTAAGCAAAAAAAAATTAATAAATGAGACACAAGAAATTTTATGGAGTCTCAACCACATTTGGGTTAATTATAAATAATCCTTCCTCAATAAATTAATCTTCATTATCCCAAATAGTCTTTAAGCCCTCTCATTAGCTTAGAAACACACTAGAAGATGAACTTATTGAGGATGATGATGTCATGATCCATTAAAAGGGAAAAGTCTCAAAATGCTTTGAAAATTCAATTAATGATCAACTTGCCTTTATCAACCTCCAAACTCTCCTCTTGGACATCTACACTCCCTCCACTTACTCTTCTAGAAGGTGCTTGGGAAAAGGTTAGTTGACTTAGCACAAAATGCTTAACTGACCATAAAGGTCATCTTTTATGTTATTTTTTAGGAAATATTATATTTTTAACTTGACTTTTCTACTCCAACCTATAATAAACTCCATGATACTTTCAACTCTCATAGACTCCTTTGATGGACATCACAAACTTGAGCCACCCTCAACCAATTACCTTGAAAACTACCCCCAAGGCTAGTTAGCACCCTGAAGACCACTTCTAGACTATTAGAATACTTCTAAACATCCATGGATGTGTATGAATAATAAAATGAATATTTTTATAACCTTTAATACATACAACAATGGTATAAATCACCATTGAACCTGCAACATTTCACAAAATGTCAAAAAACTGGGTTTTTTGACCATATAGCTTAGTAAGGCACTATAAAAACCCTTTTGAAGATCTCCAAGTGACATATAACAATGTTTTATGCCCCATTAGGCTTCTTCTATGGCTTTATACCATTTATTTATTGGAAGACATGCAAAATTAAGTATTTTAAGCCATTTTGGGCCTCTTAAGCACCCAAACATGCCTAATTATTCTAAAAAATAGGTTGTTCAGGAGATGAAGGGAGTAATATACACATTATAGGTGATTGCCAAGTCATTATAGGCCATTTTATGGACCTATGAGTCCAAACACAAAACTAATAAAAAAGCTCTTTTACAAGCTCACCTTTAAAATTATTGTTCATGAAATGTGGACCTCTATTCCAAAATGATTTCAATGGATTTTTATTCCTTAGATACCTTAAACAACCATAAAAATATTGGGCTCCCATGTGAAATTTATGAAAAGATACACATGTAAAGATTATTGCTTATAGGGTTTATAAGCATTCTAGACATGCTTACACTCTTAAAGATTGTTCATAAAACATAAGACCTTAAATAAAATCAATACATAATGAATTTCAAGTAAATATGGGTACTAAAAACATACTATAATCACTTGTCCCAAATCTTCATGTTATGAAATAAGCAAGCATATGAAGATGGGCTAAAATTGGGTGTCTTAGGCCTAAAAAACTCAAATTTATCAAAAGGAATAATTTTACCTTTACATTGATATTATTTTCTTGAAAACATATTCATTATACCTTAAAAATATCATAACACCTTTTTAGAGGATCAAAAACTAACTTGACTCTTTATGCCTTTGAAATTGCCTATGGGGTTTTGAGCTTGCCTATGAGGTTTAGATGAATTTTGGAGTGTGAAAACTATTTAAAGGTGTTTAATGGTATTAAAAAAATATTCTAATTCTTTTAAAATACTTACCTAATCTTGGAAACCTCAAACACACCTTAAAACTCCAAAAAGTATGCCTTCATGAATAGTGACCATTATGAGACATAGAGGGGACTGTGTATAAATAGTGGGAACTTACGATTGTAATATTACCATAAATATAATATTTTTTATGTATATTTTTTAGTTATTACCAATCACACCAAGTTTAAAGTCTTTTTTATGTTAACTTTGTCCTGTAAACCCTTTTTACCAAAATTTACCCTGAGTCAGCTACATGCTTCTTCCATGCCTAAACTTATCTTTCTTCAAACCTTTTCTTGAAACCCATAAATTTTATCACTTATATAGAAAAAAATAGATTTAAATAATAATATTATACCATTTTAATACCTCTTCAAGTCATAAAATCCATCTTGGCACCTAGAACTGACAAAACTTCATTTGATCTCTAATGGCTACCTTCTTGACTGCAAGAGGACTATGTAAGAACATTGGGTAATTTAAATTTTTATAACATTGGGAAATTTAAATTTTTATAGGAAACTTATAATGGAATTTTATTATTTTAAATGTATACCATTGTTACCAAATTATATTCTTTGAATTAATCTGTAGATGCCCCAAAATGACCAATTCCTCCAAGGCATGATCCAATGTTAACTATAATTTGACATAAGGTTGAATGTACTCAAATATTTAATAGTTACCATTTAAAAAAAATATAAAAAATATTTTTAATGTGTATATTATTTAATAATAATCCCCTACACCAAATTTCATGATTATATCTTGCATTTCTTAGCCTGTAGGCCCATTTTGCTAAAAGCTAGTGACACATGTCTACCTGGTCAAATTTCACAACTAAGTTTTTTTATTTTTTTATTTGGTTTAAGATATAATAAGGTTAATTTTATTTTAAATTATCATTTAAATTATCCCTACTTAATTCATCCATATATCTCACTTGATTTGGATAATATCATTGAGTGAATCGTGCTTGACCATGCCTATGAGAGAGAAACCATACCTTGCATAGCTATAGGTACAAGTATTTTATGGTGTATTAATGTAGTTTTTATGTTTTTTATAACCCTTATGAAATTATAATTGGTCTCAAAAACCTTTAATTCTCATATAATCTCCATGAATCACTATCATTTGGCAAGAAAACCTTCATAGACCAATGTCTTAAGGAAACTCTTACATTAGATGGCTACAAGCCTATAACCACTTAGTGACCTTGAATAATTATATTTTAAATGATAATTCATGATAACTTGACCTCATGTCATTTAATTTTTCATGAAGCATTCATCTCATCATGCAAATCTTCTAAGAACTACTATTTACTCTTGTATACTAGCTTGAAGGACCTTTATCCTTAAGGTTATAGGTGCAAGCTTTCCTTAATCCCTAATTAAAATTTGAAAGCATCCTTGGAATGTAATATGTACTAATATTATCAACATTAATGTTTATCGATGAATTTTTTGATCCAAACTAGTATTTGTACACCCTAAAAAGGTTCTTGATCAAGCATTCCCACCTACTTGGCTTTAGGTTGCAATTTAGTGCCATTTGTATGGACAAGGACAATTCTTGAGGTTGTATTATGGATTTTTCCAATAAAAAAATGCATATGATTTAATATCATGATGATTATTCCTTAAAAACACAATAACTTCTCATAAGGCATTTGAGGATCCTTAGGTCTCTTTAATAGCATAATATACCTTTTTTTATTTTAGGTTGTATTTTAGTGAGTTGTAGGTGATATTTAGGTGGATGTATATGATGTTTTATAGGCCTACATTCTATTTTAAAATCTTTTTGTGGTCTCAATCAACATAAAACCATCTAGTTCACTGCACATCATGCACTTGTTAGGCTAAATACCAAGGTTTACTTTATGAGTTTGTGAGTCACCTACAACCAGGCTATAGGTGACTTTTCTGAGTAATAACACATTTTTAGGTGTGCATTAAGGTCCATACCTTTATTCCCAACCCTTTTGATTAATATTGAAACATTGGTGTATTTATTAGACCCATAGGATTATTGGTCATTCATATATTCTCTTTCTAGGTTACCTTAAACCATGAGGTCATATACAACTTGAAATACATTAGTAAAAAATACCCTTCTTTAGTGGACAGATGCATGATTTGGAAGATTCTTTTTAACATGCTCCTTTAATCAATATTGTGATATTTAGGTAGATGTATATGATCTTTCGTAGGTCTACATCCTCTTTTCCAAGATTTTGATTGTCTCAATCAACCCAAAACCATCTAGGTCACTGCAGATCATGCACTTGTTAGGCTAAATACCAAGGTTCACTTGATGAGTTTGTGAGTCACCTACAACCAGGCTATAGGTGACTTTTCTAAGTAATAACACATTTTTAGGTGTGCATTAAGGTCCATACCTTTCTTCCCAACCCTTTTGATGACTCTTGAAACACTGGTGTATTTCTTAGACCCATAAGATTATTGGTCATTCATATATTCTCTTTCTAGGTTACTTTAAACCATGAGGTCATATACAACTTGGAATACTATAGTAAAAACTACCCTTCTTTAGTGGACAAATGCATGGTTTGGAAGCTTCTTTTTAACATGATACTTTATTCAATATTTTGATATTTAGGTAGATGTATATGATGTTTTTTAGGCCTACATCCTCCTGTCCAAGATTGTGGAGCTCTCAATCAACCCAAAACCATCTAGGTCACTGCACATCATGCACTTGTTAGGCTAAATACCAAGTTTCACTTTATGAGTTTGTGAGTCACCTACAGCCAAGCTATAGGTGAATTTTTTGAGCTATAACACATTTTTAGGTGTGCATTAAGGTCCATACCTTGCTTCCCAACCTTTTTGATGACTCTTGAAACACTGGTGTATTTATTAGACCCATAGGATTATTGGTCATTCATATATTCTCTTTCTAGGTTACCTTAAACCATGAGGTCATATACATCTTAAAATACTATAGTAAACACTACCCTTATTTAGTGGATAGATGCATGGTTTGGAAGCTTCTTTTTAACATGATCCTTTAGTACCTTTCAACATTCATTTGTACCTTCTAAGCTCTCAATGACCTTATGAGGTTTATAGCCTTATTTTTGCCATTTCTCCTTGGTTTGGTCAAAATAGGCACTATTTTGAATATGTAATCACCTTTTAAGCCACCCTTTATCTTATTTTAGGTGTGTGTCAATTTTAATGGTCATATTTCTCTCCTAGATCACACTTCATTAATTAACCTCCCCTTAATTAGGTCTAATTAGCCCTTAAGCACACCCCAAGTCTAAAATCCATATTGTGTAGTCTCCAATAAAAAAAAAACATTCATATTAAATTTCATCACATAAAACTTAGTAAGATTAAAAATCTTCAAAAAAATTTAAGAGGCTAAACTCTCTCAAATCTCAAAACCCTAGTCTAGGGCTTTTCCTTCTCTTACAAATGCTATGAGAATACATAATTCCATATCTTGAGTTGTATTGAGTTTCAAGGGAAAAAATAACCACCATTAGGTATATTTTTACCTTATTCAACTTTACCAATATGTTGTAAATAATGGTTATCTTTATTTTTCTTAAGTTTAGCCTAAATGCAACATTCTTGTGCACTAAAAGATAACTGTGTAAGGGTTCATGACACTATGTATTTTCTAAGATTGAAAAAATTTCATCAGGGGAACTCATAGAAACATTTATCTCCATTGAAAATTTTATGATCCTTAACTAAATTCAAGCTATTAGAAATTCCCATACTCTCACAATCTTTTCTTGTCTTGGATTGTGCTAGAAAGATGTGGTTTGTGTAGAAACAGGGTACCCACTGTGTAGAAACAATGGTTAGGTAAATTTGATTTTGATTATGCCTTGAAATGTTCTTGAGTGAAAATTGACTCTACATACTTCTATAAAACCTTCAAACCATGAAGCTCTCTCTCCATTTTGAAACCTAATTGATTGTCAAAATAAAAGGTGGTTATAGTTACTTAGTTTCATGTTTAGATAACTAATTCAAAACCCTACTATATATAATTTGAACAAAAAATTTTTAGGGTCATTATTTAAAAATTTCTCATAATAGTCATGGAATCAAAGGCTCCATTAGTCTCCTTCTCATCCTGACTAGGTCACCATCTTCTTACTCACCTACTTGGTTGTAGGTTACTCTTCTTAAGCTGACTGCAGATTACAATCATGTCTCATTTAAGCCCTCCTTACTATTTGGTAAGCCTTTCCTTCCTCATGGAATATTATTCATGAATTAGAATTAAATTCTATCCATGTTTTTGGAAGGTCATAACTAGCTTGCTTAAACCACAAAATGGATAAAAGACCTGACTATTATAAGACTATTATAGGTGCACTTTTTAGCCTATAGGTGTTGATAGAGGAACATACCCTTCTCTTCATCCTTTTTTGATGACCTTTGAAGCATAAATGCCCTCATCACCCTTATAGGACCACTTTCCATACATATGCATGTACTTGCATTGTAACCTAGGGTTATGGAGCTATTTTGAGCTTCCAATCTTATATAAGTCACTAAAAACTTGTAGTAAACAATTTCATATTTAGGATATTTCAAACACTATGCTACTATAATCACACACCCATGATTTTTTTCATGGATCTTCCCTTAGGATAGGGATACAAGGTAGATACATCAAAACCTAATCAAACTCTATGAAACATTGCTATTTGGAATCAACAAAAGAGCGTATGGCTCCATTTTGAAACTTCTAGGGATTTTTTTCCTAAAGCTCAGTCCTTCAATCTAAATATGGTTTCACAAGGTTTCCAACTATTCCAATGCTTTAATCATGAATACCAAGGTATCTCTAACCTCCATAACCTTCATGGGATCCTCAAAATATGTTAAACTACTTCATGACCATGGTCAAGTCCCTGTGGTAGCTTATAAAGGCACACATAACAACATACAAGGCTGTGAAGGTAACATATAGATTGTGCATAGATTGTAACCTTATACTAGACCTTCAAGGCATCTCCATTTTCAAACATGATGAAGGCATCAAAACTTGCTTGAACATCCACCATACAATGCTTTGATTATCTATGGGGCCACCTATAGGTGTGCATTTATGCCTTCAAGATAATGAGTACGAATATGATCCATGTGAATGGAATGTATAGGCTTTTAATCAACCATATACTATTTTAAGGTACTCAAATGGATGTTCTCAACACTGAAAGGTTTGAAAGAAGTTTCAAAACCATTTCAACATGATATATTTTTGCATGCACCTATATGTTCATATCTATATTATATGAATATGTGCATATGATAACCTATCTCCACATGCTATCTATTACATTTGGGGGATTATATTGCTTGTTCATGTTATGAAAATATTCATGACCTCGCATACCTCACTCAACTAATGATGTATGGAAATGTAAGAAATGATTTTTTGGCCTTCCAAGGCTTTGATGAACCAATAAGGATTGAGGAGAATGATAATTTTAATTTTTTTGATGTGGAATAATGAGGTTTAGGTACATTAGACCTAAAACCTACGTTCTACTCTAAAACTAATTAAATAGGCCATTCATAAGGACAAGAAGGAAAATAGGTTTTATGCCATAATTAAATTCTTGAGAGGAATTAGCTGATAAAAAAATTGAATTAGGTACTATTTGACACTTTAATTACTCCTCAAAAACCATTATTTCTCATTGACTTTTGAAGTAAATAAACAAGGGAAAACCTAACACCTATGTGGATGAGTATGCCATCCAGACACCCCTAAACTATTAGTGATTGTTCATAAATATGGGGAGATGAAATAGAATAAAAATTCCACATAGTGTAATTCCATTAGGGTCCCTATAAATAAATAAAATATTCTATCCCAACTCTTTCTCTCCTAACTGTACTGAGTGAAAACCTAAGGCTCTCCTAGAGCTGTCCCAAACTAGCCAAAATGGTTTTTCATTAGCATGATGAACCAAAATATTTAATATTAAATATAACACTTTGTAAATATTTTTTAGGATTTAAATAACCTTTCATTCCTCTTATTAATATTTTTTTAATTCCTTAACCTCCATTAATGGCAGAAAGCCTATTTCATTCCTAGTTTGTAGCCAATAGGTTTTCCTTACCTCTACTCGTTATTATGATAGAATAAGATTTTATAGGAATATAATAGGATATTATGGACACCATTAATTACTTAATATTACATATAATCCCATTAATCAATTAAAATATTCAAAAACCTATTTTGCCAAAGCTCCAAAAAGCTCCAAAATACATCTTTTTGCTCCCAAACTCCTCTCCTCCAATCCAAATGACTTAAAATGACCTTGAACATGTCCACATGGGTAAAAAATTACATAATAATGTGGGAGGAAGTAAAAATAAATTTTACTTCATCAAAAAGTTACCTTTTCACTTAAAATTTCTATTTTGGGGACCTTTAAGTCATCTAATGCACTTTTGGCACTCTTTTGGGCATAATAACTTCTCTAGGACTCATTTTTGGATTTAAAAAATCTAGAAGAATTTTTGAAAACCTAATTAATTCTATTGAATGATTAAACACCACAGAAACCTATTAGATCCTTCACTTTTAGTTCTAGCCTTATTTCTGGGCCTTTTCCTCAAAATCACCAAATTCACCTTAAAGCTTGCTTAAAGTGTTTCAAAAGATTGCAAGTGACATATGTTAGGGTCATGAGGTTTGTATTCTCCTTTCACCATTGGATCACTCACTTAACCATAACTCTTCTTATATTCTCACACCACACTAAGACCTCCCAAAATACTATACTACATCATTAAGCCAGGGCCACAAAGGGACTAGTCATTGGGGTAAAAGGTTACTAAAGGGTCCAAGAGAGTGGCCTAATCCATATAGGAAAAAATTTTAGTATGTACGCCAATTTTGGATAATATTATATAGAATTTATATATGGTTTTATGTTTTTATAATAATTATTTTTTAAATTTATTTATTCCTAAACCCCTATTATTTACACAATAAAATGAAAATATTTTTCAAAATATAATTGGAATTTTAATGAATCAACCAAGATAGATGAGGTTTTAACCTATAGTTGATTAATTTACCTATGAGTCTAGGCAAGGATGTATTCAAGACATTCATAGAATAATTACCTTCTCATTCAAACTAAAATTCATAGAATGTTCACATCAAATACCTTGAAAAAAAGGATCAAATATTTCTATACATGTTTCATTTAAAAGTTTAAATATTTATTAAGGAAAAAGGGATTGGTAACACATTATATAGGCCTAGGGATAGAATGAATTTACATTCCTAGGTCTATAACTATGTTATTTTATCCACCCAAGGAGGAATCTACCAACATAAATAATTGACTAGAGTTTTGCCTAGGCCTAGTATTTATTCACTTGCCTCAAAGCAAAATTTAAGATTGTAATAAAACTAATTTATCCTTGTACACAAATCCAATAAATTAATTACCTAGTCAAATAGTGTCCAAGTTTTATTTTAATATAGGTAGTTTCTCTTCTCTCTTGTTAAGAGTTCCCTTCTCTCCTCTACTATCTTTCATGAATTTCCCTTTCCAATTTCTATTTTTATTATTTTTCAATAGTCTATTCATATTTTTGCATGACCACTAATGTTTCCTACTATTCTTTGAGCTACCCATTATGAATCTCCCCTATTCAATACACCACTATCTTCATTTTTAGTTAAACTCATAGTTGAATTACCATATCAAGGTATGGCAGCTAAATAGCTTGCCATCATCTTATTGACAAGGTCAACCTCTACCATCATAATAATAATCAATGAAAACCCTAACTCAATTTATAGTTAACTTATGTGATTTAAAAAATAAAACATCATGATAATGATGACTCAAAAATTCCAAAACAAAACCTAAATTTTTATCTATTTTCTAAGTATGAAAAAGAAATCATAATGTATAAATCTTCTATATGACCTTTATGCCTTGTAAAAAAAATAATATAGCTATAAAAAACCATGTTAATTAAGGAATACGAAGATTAAAACTTCAACCTATTAATAACTAAAAATACCATCAAGGTTATTGGAATATAGTTAGATGAAATAATCAAACACCCTAACCTAATCCAGGTTATATCATAGAAACATAATGTAGCTAGTCCAATGAGATACACAAGCAAATCACCCAAATCAAAGCACTCAAGCTTCTACCAGATATAATGCATTGTAAAACAACATAGCATAATAGATTATTAACATACATATTAAAGTCATAACTCAAAATGTAATAAAAACAAACAAGATTAAGAACAACTAGTGTAAGTATAATTTATTTCATTCAAACAACTAAATGTGGTATGTGCATGGGTACCTAGATCTCTCTATTTATATCAATCCCTATAGTTGATATATACACCCCCATCTCTGATGACACTCTCCTTATAAACTACTTGTGAGGGTGGAACAACCCTACATCTACCTCATCAAAAAAATCATAGTTAGTTTGAAAGATAATAATCATCAGAATATAATCATAAATAAATTGTTGAATGCAAGTAATATGCAAATGAAATTAGTCCACCTAATTATAAAGCATAATAAAACATATGCAATAGTTATCAATAAAGATACTTATCACAAAAGAAGTAATATAATTTCCAGATCATATAACATATATAAATCCAACTTAGAAATAAATATTAGATCTGCTAACCATTAATCACATAATCCATTAATTAATGCTTAAATAATTTTGTAGGTAAAAACAAATGTAACTTTAAGTAATTATAAAAATAGTCAATAGGGATTGAATATTTAGTAAGCAAGTGATAGAATAACCTATTTCAAAATACGTAGATAATACTTGTTTTATGTGTGCACAAGCTTTCAAAATTTTGTTTGACCTATTATTCATTCTATATAGTGTTAAGGATTTTTAAGTAAATGAAATTTGTAAAATTCAATTGAGTAGAGGATAATGCATATGTTTACTTGAAACTATATATCATAAGCATGTTTCTATGCTTACATTTAGATATTAATAATGTTAATGATGGATATAAACTTGCATGTCTTGAATGTTTTAATAATAGTTGTATATTTGAAAAGTAAAGTGATTTTATGTAAAAGATGGATGTTTTAAAATTTCATTATATAATCATGTGAAGATCTATCTTGAATTATCAAGTGTGTGTATTCTAAAAATATGTTATTAGTATATCTTTGAACTAATTTATAAGACTATACCATAGTATACATTCTTATGATAACAAATGATTAGAATATCGGGTTAATGTCATGTAATGCATATACCTAGCATATGGTATCATATGATAGATTAAAATTCATTAACAAAGAGTATGTATGTATGGATTTGATTAAGATTCATGAGTGATCTAAAATATATAATGAAAAACTTTGGTCAAAGTAATGTTATAGTTGAAACATTATCATTCCATTGTAATTTCTAGTTTACATGCATATGCATGATGTAATATTAGATAGAGGATTATTTTTTATTTTCTATGTGATTATTTCATATATTAATGATTGTACTAAATATGTTTTAGTCAAATTATAGATATCCAAACTACCATTATCTTCCTATCTATAAAGGGAAGGTCCAATCCTAGTGGGGAGATGTGCGAGAGATTGATGGTCTATGGTTGGAGAACAACACCTTGATGATACTCTTTGTCTCTTCATCTATTTAACCATTCTAGATGCATACTCATGACTATTATATTAATATTTGAGATATCTTATGAAGCTATAATGTAATTTTGTACTTCTTATTAGGTGAATTATGACTTAAAACAAAAAAAGTATAATATTTGTACATTCCATTTTTTTTAATTAGATACAATAGTGACTATACACTTGTGCATGATTCACAGTGATGAAAATGATAGAAACTGTGCATGCATCTTTAACTATAAAAATTAATTATTTTAATATACTATTGTACCATTCACTTAGCATATGTTTTATGTGATAGTTTTTATCTTCATAACTATTTAAGGTTATTTTAAAGCTAAATATATTATAACCTAACTAGTGGGTTAGTTGTATTTACTACACATACTATTTTTGATATATTTATTTATCAAACATTAAACCATTATGTTAATTAATGGAGAATATTATTTATAAATTATGATAAATTAAAGTTATTTTTACATGATTCACTAGTAAAACCCAATGGGATTCTAACATTGTGGTTAAATGCTCAAATCAAATGAGTCCACTAATGTAAATTATTTCTCCTATTTTAATAATGAGAATGGTTTAAGGAAGATAAAATTTTGAGGGGACCTCTAATGAGAATATTTAAGTTAGTTATAATCAAATGGAAACTAAAAAAGCTATAAAACTTGATAAAATACTCATTATCATGAATGAAACAAGAGACATATTAGTATATCTATAGTATAAAGTTCATGGGTATGGTGAGGAAAATGAAAAAAAATCACTAGAAGAACAACCAAGTGATTAATAAGAGCCTCAATATCAAGGACAAGATGAGGATAAACAAGTATCCAAAGCTCATGTAGTTTTAAAACATGCATGATATATGAAGAAAGTGAATCCACCCATGTTTGATGGTATAGTTTTGGGTGATGGAGCTAAAGCTTAACATATAAATATGGAAAAATATTTTAAAATACAAAATTATTCTTAGATAACCAAGGTCGTTTGGGGAGCCTACTAACTAGATGGTGAATCAACAACTTGGTTAGTCAATAATAAGTAAGAGATGGTCTTGAATCTGCCACCACCACTTGAGATCAGTTTGTAACCTTTCTTAGAGTTTGGTGGATACCCCAATTATAATTTGATTAAAAGTTAACATATTCACAAAATATAAAATAATTAGATTTATTAGTGAATGAGTAATAGGAACAATTCATAGATATTTTGAAGTATGTACCTCAGTACCAAAATGATGAACATTTTCAAATTAGGAATTTCATCATGAAAGTAAAACCCTAAATTATATGTGAAGTGGATGCTCATTAACCATCCACCATGGAACAAGTTTTTGAGAAAATAGATAAGCAATAGTATAAATTTAAATCACTTATTAAAGTTAGATAAAAATTCAAAAAGAAGTTTGGAAGCTCAAAAATAAATTTAAATAAAAAAAACTAGAAATAGAATGCAAATTCCAAGAACATGTTCCATGGTTAGAATGTGAGGTTAAATAACACTTCAATAAAAATGAATCTAATATATGGTTTCAAGGAAGGATTAAAGAGATTTAATTAATTTAAGAGGAATAAACCACTTGGTAGATGTTTTACATGCCAAGGATATCATTATACTAAGGACTATCCTCAATGGAAGATAAGGTAAAAATAAGAATTCATCTACCTCTACATTGTAACAGGGAACCTTCTAGAAACAAATTCATGTAGCTATTGACAATCATCAAGATGAATTTCAAGGTTCTCTCATTGAATCATCATGTACTTTATTTTGGAATTCTATCTTTATTTTAATAGATACACAAGCCACTGAATGATTTATCTCTCCTAAAAGGCTAGGACTTTATCTAAGAAAATCATTTTTATGGTGAATGCTTGGTTAGTTCAATATGAGAATGGATCCAAGGTCAAGGTTTATAGGTGTATTATGGAGGCCAATTTTAAGTTACCAAAATTTACCATGGTAGTTGATTTATATTAAACACCACTAGGATCATGTGACGTGATTTTAGGAGTGAATTTGATTTTTAGGCACAAAGCTAAGGTTGAATGCTTTCTTAAAAAGGTTAAATGTTTAGATGATTTTAAGGGTCAAACCCAAATTTAGTGAGGAAAAATGAGTTTAAAATAAGACATATATCAACCATGCAATTGAAAAAGGCTCAGTGAAAGAGATGCCAATTATTCTTGGTTAAATTCAATGAAATCAAAGAAACTAAGGAACCCTCTATTGAAGACTACCCATTTCTACAATATTTATAGAATGTTTTTTAGAAGTGTTACATGGTTTAAATACAAAAAGGGAATTTTATTTGACTATTTATATTATTATAAGATTAGAACCTCAATCTAAAGATCCCTATAAAATGACAAAAATTGAATTAGTTGAGTTAAAAGCCTAACTTTAGGAGATGTTGGCCAAAGGTTTGATTTGACCAAGTGTTTCACCATGGGGTGCACCTATAATTTTTTGTAAATAATAAGGATGGATACCTTTGCCTATGCATATATTACAAGATGTTGAACAAATCAACCGTTAATAATAAGTATCCTTTACCCTGTATTGATGATCATTTTGATTAAATGTCATCACATTTGGTTTCCTTTGTAAATTGTTTAAGAATTAAATGATAGATTATGAGACTAATGATGGGTACTGAGGATATTTATTTTTGAGTTAGATTTGTATATGATGTTTGATTGATAGTTATATTTATTCTTTTATGATCAGTATCTAGATAGATATCTATTACACACATCTTATTATGATTTATGATCATGATTTTTGCATATTACTTGTATTCAATATTTTATTATGGTTATATACTGATGATCATTTCAATCTTGTACTAACTACCAATTCTTTTGATGAGGTGGATGTAGGACTGTTCCACCCTCCCATGTAGTTTAGAGGGAGAGTATCATTAGAGAGGGGGGTGTAGATACCAATAATGAGAGTAGAGAGAGATTACCAAACCCATGCACACACCACATTTTATTATTAAATGAAATAAATATTGCTTATGTTAGTCATTTGGTTATAGATGAGCCTTTTTGCTTGGATTAAATTAAGATTCGTAACATGCTTATGTATTCTAAACCTCTATTATGTTATGTTTTTTTTCACTATATTATATCTGGTATAAGATTGAGTGTATCAATCTGGTTGATTTGATTATGTATCTCATTTGAATATTTACATTATGTTTATATGATATAACTCAAATTATATTAGGATGTTTGATTTATATCATCTGACTATGTCTATATAACCTTGAATATATTTTTGGTTATTAGTGGTTTGAAGCGTTACTTATATTATTGATTAATTACCTTGATTTTTTATAACATTATCATGTTGGTGACAATGCATAAAGTTAAAATAGAAGAAAAATAACCCCTTAAAGCAAGTTGATTTATGTATAACTTAGAAGATTTAGACACATGGACTTTACTTACATAGGTTTATAAACATCGAGGTTGAATGGAATAAATTGGGTTATTTTTAATTTGATATGGTAAAAAACCTATTTTTATAAGGACCATGAACTAGAGTAAATAAAAGTCTAGTAAACAAGAGCAAACTCCAGAGGCTGAAAGACAAAACCATAAAGCAAAACTATTAACTAACTAACCATGTAGAGGACAAAATAAAGGGAAAGTAAAAAGAAAATTTATTATAGGAGGGGGGATCCCTATGTAGGTATCTTCATATCCTCAATCAACTTCTTCTACATGACCCATATATTCTTTGTGATTATAGACCTAGTTTTATTTCCTAGGCCTTCTACATCCTCATTAGGCAGGATTATTTTGGGTCTCTTCCAAAATTGTTCCTTCATAGGGGTCTTCTTGGTGTGGGATTTTTGGGGGAACTTAGGGGAATAAGCTTTACCTCCATGATATGTTACTTTAGGGGGTCCCCTTTAGCCTTTGTTATTTGAGAAAAATACAGGATCATTTTGTCAACCTCCTTGTTCATGAAATTCCAATCCTAGATTGAACATGTTAAACACATCCATGCCTTGTGAATTTTGTTATTAAACCTTTCCAACTGATCCTTGTTGGTTTTAATCACTTCTACTAGGGGTTATTACCTTTACCCACCATTTCCCCTAATATTCCTTCATCCAACAATATTAGTTTAGGATTGAAAATAGATATTTTTAGGGGAGGATCCCTAGCTAAGCTTTTGGAATTCGAGTTAGCATGGGAAAAACTAGTTATCAAGCAGTGAGATCTTGAGTAGAATAAATTAGGTTATTATATGAAGTTAAAAAAGTTTAGATATTATTATGTTTTATTGACTAATAATAGAACTAAGAGTGGAATCAAATTAGGATTTTATTTTGTTATTCTTATGATTATGAGGGTTGACCTTGCCAATAGAGGATGGAGATTATTCTTCCTACATACTTGCATATGGAGTTTTGGCTATGAGTTTAATAAAATAAAAGGAGTGGTGTACTGAATAAGGGAATTTTCATGATGATTAGCTAGTAGAATAGTAGGAAATTATGGAGATCATGAAATAAATACATGAATGAAAGGAAAGGAATAAGATTAGAGGTGAGGATGAGAGAAATGATCATCATGGAAGACTTTTAAGGAGGAGAAAGGAAGCATGTAGCAGGGAAAGGAAGAGTTATCTATATATGTAATCAAATTTTGGATATTCCTTAACCAATCAAGTAATGTTTTAAACTTATTTATGAAAAATAAAATGGGGTTTTTTAGTCTTAAATATTGTTAAAGGCAAATGAATAAATGCCTAGTATAAGATTTATTTTAGGTTGGTTGCATATAAATTGATACTCTTTTTCATAATATAGAATATCACTATTAGAGCCATGGGAACAAAATTTTATTCCATTCCCAAGCCTATAAAAATAATCTCGAATCCCTTATCTCATATTAAAATGTTAAAATGAAAATATTTTGTATGTGACCTAAGTAGAGGCATTTGACTACTTTAGATGGATTCATTAGGTAAATTTTCATGTGTTTTATTTTGAATAAATAGGCATTCCTTCTTTGAGTACCCTAAGGACATCATTACTCAGGTTTTTGATAATTTATAAATTTGTAGGTTATATGAAAATCTTCTATAGACTTATAATGTATTCACACACACATGCATTTATTATCCCTTATACATGTGTATATTTATACATTTACATTGGACATCTTGACTCAAATTCCCTAATAACCATCAGGTAACAAATATTTATTACAAAATCCTATATATATAGGGTTTTGTAATAAATATTTGTTACCCGATGGTTATTACGGAATTTGAGTCAATATTTCCAATGTAAATGTATACATATAGACATGTATAAGGGAGAATAAATGTGTGTGTGTGTGTGTGTGTGTGTGTGTGTGTGTGTATATATATGTATGAATACATTTACATTGGAAATATTGACTCAAATGTCTCTAATAACCATCAGGTAACAAATATTTATTACAAAATCCTATACCATATTAATAAATATTTATTTCCTGATGGTTATTAGGTATATATATATATTACTTATATTATATATATATATATATATGGTTTTGTAATAAATATTTGTTACCCGATGGTTATTAAGGAATTTGAGTCAATATGTTCAATGTATATGTATACATATACACATGGTATAAGGGAGAATAAATGCATGTGTGTGTATACATAGTCATACACACACACACACGTACACACATATGTATGTATTATATGTAAGTATGTGTGTATACACACACAAATATATATACATACATATATATGACTATGTACATATTTTTATGTTCTAGTGACTTTATTGGTGTTATTTAGTGTTACCTATAGGTATGTATACCACTCTAGATGATGTCGTTATTTTGACTTATGTGAATGAGATATTGCATGGCTATGATTCTGAATAGAACTATAAGTTACCAAGAGGATTTTGTTTTGATTATGGACATATAATGAAAATTATACATGTGTAATTTGTTTATAATCCCATAATTAATACGTGATTGGAGTAATAAGGGAGAATAAATGCATGTGTGTGTGTGCATGTGTGCATGCAGGCATGGATGTATGTATGTATGCATGCATGTGTGTGTGTGTGTACAAAAAAATATATATGGCTATGTATAAATTTTTATGTTCTAGTGACTTGACTAGTGTTATTTAGTGTTACCTATAGGTAGATATATAATCCTAGGCAATGCCATTATTTTGACTTATGTGAATGAGATCTTGTATGTATTTGATTATGAACATAACTAAAGGTTATCAAGAGGAATTTGTTTTGGTTATGGACATGTAGTGAAAATTGTATATATACAATTTGTTTATAATCCCATAATTAATACATGATTGGGGTCATCTCTTTTTAAAACCAGTTGTAGGCTATAGGAAAGAATTTAGATGTAGTTTTGAGTTTAAAGGAAATAATAACCTATGCATTATATAATTTGGTTATGAACACCTAGTAAAAATATATCGTGAGTCTTTAATAATATAATATACATAGTTTTAGGTCATTTTTGGAATAAAAAGTACAATAAGAATTATAAATTGGATAATTAATGGTACATGCATAATTATAAAAACTTGCAAAAGAAATAAAATGAAGCAGTACAAATTATATATGTATACTAGTGAAATAATATATTATGAACTTGTAATTATGTATAATATTGAAGAATAAAATAAAACTTAGGGTATCAATTTGGTGGTATAGACCTTTTTGGAACTTACATCGATAGTGTGTTTAGTTGAATGAATATACATACATGTATAAATTGGTATGAAGATATTTTCTCATGTAAACATATAGTATGATATACACAATTAGGTGTTATTAAAAAAATCATATGAAACTATAAATAATAAATAATATCTTGAGAAAATATGGATAGTATCCATATAGTGATATTTATATATGTTGAAGTGAAGGTGATTGATTTGATTGTTGGGTTAAGAGCATATAAATAATACCCTATTCATAGAGTTATTAACATCTTAATGGAACCAACATAAGGAAATATAAGGTAGATCTTGTATGTAGATTGTAACTAGAATACAATCTTATATGGAAAGGTCTTATTTCATATTAGAACATCATGAAATAAAACAAAGGCAAGAATTATTTAAGGATAGCATGTAGTCTTAGATTTTGGTTTAATTTTATATAAATATTCATGGATATTTTTTGTTAATTTAGAGTAGACACTAGTTCTATACTTGTATGCACAAATAGTGTTGAAAGATGTGATAGGAAGGACTTACAATGCCTTGATTCTTATTCTAGTCCATCATACCTATGTGATTGGTATGTAGTATTTTGATAAGCTTATGTTGACACATTGATAATCATATATATATATATATATATATATATATATATATATATATATATATATATATATATATATATATATATATATTCAACAATCTCTCAAAATTCTACTCTTCAGTCTCTCTCTTCTTCATCTTTCAATTTTGGTACCTCTGGTTCTTCTTCCTCTTGGTCACTCAAATCACTTATGAATACTTCCCTTCTTTGGTTAACCTCAACTACTCTGAGTCTATCATCAAATTTGACTTTGATGTTCCTCAACTCTTTCAATATTGCATCTCTCATCTTTATGGATGCTGCTCTCTCACCTGCTACATTTCTCCTTGGTGTCATCTTTTCTTCTCTTAGGCAATTTATCAAACAAATTATAGATTCTCTTCCTCTCATTGAATCTCTACTTATCCACTTACTTCTAGCTTTCTTATTTTGGCTATAATACCAAAATGATATATATATATATATATATATATATATATATTCAACAATCTCTCAAAATTCTACTCTTCAGTCTCTCTCTTCTTCATCTTTCAGTTTTGGTACCTCTGGTTCTTCTTCCTCTTGGTCACTCAAATCACCTATGAATACTTCCCTTCTTTGATTAACCTCAACTACTCTGAGTCTATCATCAAATTTGACTTTGAGGTTTCTCAACTCTTTCAATATTGCATCTCTCATCTTTATGGATGCTGCTCTCTCACTTGCTACATTCCTCCTTGGTGTCATCTTTTCTTCTCTTACGCAATTTATCAAACAAATTATAGATTCTCTTCCTCTCATTGAATCTCTACTTATCCACTTACTTCAAGCTTTCTTATTTTGGCTCTAATACCAAAATGATGTATATATATATATTCAACAATCTCTCAAAATTCTACTCTTCAGTCTCTCTCTCTTCATCTTTCAGTTTTGGTACCTCTGGTTCTTCTTCCTCTTGGTCACTAAAATCACCTATGAATACTTCCCTTCTTTGATTAACCTCAACTACTCTGAGTCTATCATCAAATTTGACTTTGAGGTTTCTCAACTCTTTCAATATTGCATCTCTCATCTTTATGGATGCTGCTCTCTCACCTGCTACATTCCTCCTTAGTGTCATCTTTTCTTCTCTTAGGCAATTTATCAAACAAATTATATATTCTCTTCCTCTCATTGAATCTCCACTTATCCACTTACTTTTAGCTTTCTTATTTTGGCTCTAATACCAAAATGATATATATATATATATATATATATATTCAACAATCTCTCAAAATTCTACTCTTCAGTCTCTCTCTTCTTCATCTTTCAATTTTGGTACCTCTGGTTCTTCTTCGTCTTGGTCACTCAAATCACCTATGAATACTTCCCTTCTTTGATTAACCTCAACTACTCTTAGTCTATCATCAAATTTGACTTTGAGGTTCCTCAACTCTTTCAATATTGCATCTCTCATCTTTATGGATGCTGCTCTCTCACCTGCTACATTCCTCCTTGGTGTCATCTTTTCTTCTCTTAGGCAATTTATCAAACAAATTATAGATTCTCTTCCTCTCATTGAATCTCTACTTATCCACTTACTTCTAGATTTCTTATTTTGGCTATAATACCAAAATTATATATATATATATATATATATATATATATATATATATATATTGTTAGTGGGTAAGTCATATACCTATCCTTTGATTTATGTATATTCATGATTCAATAGTAGAGAGTTCTATGTGAGTGAAAATGACTTAGATTATTAAATATGAATTTTATAATGAAAACATTGGCCAAAATAATCTTATAGTTGAGACATTGTCATTTCACTATACTTCTAGTTTTAATGTGTATATTGATATCATTTAGATAGAGGTTTAATTTTTTTGGTTTATTTGATTGTTGCATGTAATAATGATAGTAAACACATGGGTTGTAATTGATTTCTTTATACCCACATTATTATTATCTACCTCTTCTTGAAGGGTAGGGTCACTTCTAATGGGGAGGTGCATGGGTATATGTTATTATGTGGTTGGAGGTAAATCACTTAGATGATACTCTCCCTTTGTCAGCTAATTCAACCATGGAATTATACTCAAGCTATGTTATGGATCATAAAGCTATGTGAGTAGCTTGTTTATACTATTGTACACATTGTATTATATATTTAACTAATACCATATTTTACATTATTATTTGATGAGTATTCAACACAAAAATGTCTGTGTAATTTGTAATTTATTATGAAATTATAAATAATAGTGGTTGTAAGCTTGTTTATGGCTGATCTATGGATTATATCAGTATTATTATACTTGATTTATTCTACTATAATAATTTAAAGATATATATCTTGTAGTTTGATTTATTATTTGAAAAATAGATGGATTATAGTTTATCCAATGGTTTAATTTTATTACAATATTTATTGATTTAAATTTATTTAATTATCAAGAAATAATTTAAACATATAGTTGTAAATGATTTTATAAGTAATTTCATGTGATCAAAAAAATTAACTATTGGTGAACCAGTGGAGTAATAACATTATGGTATCAGGATTAAGGTTTAACTCTCAAACCTAATGAGAAAAGTAACATAATTATATTCTCCTAATTTTAGCGAGGAAAATATAATGAGGTAAATTGAGTGGAAAGGGACCCTCTAATACAAACCCTCAAGTTGATCTTAATCAACTAGTAGTAGAATAAGATATTAAAATTGATCAGATTCTTGTTGTCATGAAGATAACTATAGACATAATAGTGGCTCTTAAGTGAGAAGTTCATGGAACTAAAGAGAAATATGAATATGAAGTTCTAGAGGAGTAATCTAAAGAGAAGAAAGTGCCTCATAAGAAGGGGCATGAGGAAGGTCATCAAGTGGCTAGAGGTCAAGTAGTTATAGAGCTTGTATGTGACATGAAGAAAGTTAATCCACCCAAGTTTCATGGAATTGTTTTAAGTGATGGAGTTGAATCTTGGATCATTGAAATGGAGAAATATTTTAAGATTTAAAACTATTCCAAGGTGACTAATGCTGTGTGGGGAGATTATCGACTAGTGAAGCAATAACTTAGTGGGATAATAAGAAGCTTTAGATAAACCTTGATTTTACCACTACCATGTGGGAGAAGTTTGTAACTATTTTCAGAGTATGATGGTTACCTTATCTCTATTTTTTTTAAAAAAATTAGTAGATTTCTAAAACTTGAGGCAAGGAGATTTGTAGGTGAATGACTATTGGCATTGATTTACAAAGTTCTTAAAGTATGTTGTATAGTACTAAAAGGATGAGCATTTATGAAACAAAAAATTCATAATGGGCCTAAAACCCAAAATTGGGTATGAAGTGGATATGCATGGACCATACACCATGGATCAAGTCTTTGAAAAGGCTATAAAACAAGAGCAAAATCTAAAATCATTGGAAGAAGTTAAATACAAGTTTAAGGAAAAGTTTGGTAGTTTCAAGACATCCTTCAAGAAGAAGAACTAGAAATGGAATAGTAATTTCAAGAACCAATACAATAGTTAAAATTCAAGATTTGGTAATGCTTAGGGGAATAAAAAACTAGGAGGTAGTCTTAGAGAAGGGTTTAAGGGTAAAAATCATGCTGAGAGGAAAGGACCACCTAATGGATGCTTTACTTTTGGAGGAGATCAATACACCAAAGATTATGATTAGTGGCAGATAGATGGTAAGAACAATAATACTTCCACCTCTTATTCAAAATAGGGAACCTTACAAAAACATATACACGTAACATTGGAAAACTAACAAGCTAAATTCTAAGTTGTTCCCATTAAAATATCAGGAACTCTATTTGGGCATCCAATTACTATTTTGATTGATAAAAGAGCTATTGAATGTTTTATTTATCTTAAAATTCTAAGTAAATTATATAAGAAAACTAGTTTTATGAAAAAGACATGATCAATACAGTATTAAAATAAGTCCAAGGTCAAGGTTGATAGATGTTTGGTTGAGACTGAAATCAATTTTCTAGAATTCACCATAGTTTTGATCTCTATATAGCACCACTAGGTTCATATCATGTGATCTTTGGAATGAGTTGGCTCTTTAGGCATAAAGACAAGGTTGATTGTTACCTTAAAAGGGTTCAGTGTTTGGATGATTTGGGAAACCAAACCCAAATCTAAGGAAGTCATAAAGATTTAAATCTTAGAAAAAAATCAGCCATTTTATTGAAGGCTTGGAAGGTTATACTTTTATTATAATAATTTAATGATGGTTTTATAAAATAATTCCCAAGAATACCTCCTAAAAGAGAATTAGATTTCACCATTAACATCATTCTAAAGTAAAAACCATAGTCTAACTCATCTTATAGAACAACAATAATTGATTTAATTGAGTTGAATTCACAACTTTAGATGATGTTTGCCAAAGGATTGATTCAACCAAGTTTTTATCCATGGGGTGCACCTATATTTTTTTATTAAGAAGAAGGATGGAAACTTTCATTTATGCATTTACCATTATGCTTGATAAGGAAACAATACAAAATAGGTATCCATTTCCTCACATTAGTGATATTTTTGATCAAATACTTAGTGTAATTATATTTTTGAAGATTGATATTCATGTACAATATCAATAGTTGAGATTTAGAGAGGAAGATATTCTGAAAACAAATTTTAGAACTCATTATGGGCATTACAAGTTCAAAATACTTTTTTTGGAATAAAAAATGATCCAATAACATTCATGAATCTCATGAACAATGTGTTTAGAGATTATCTTGATCAATTTGTGCTGGTATTTTTGGATGATATTCTTATCTACTCCAAGAGTGAGGAAGAACATGTTAAACACTTGCACTTAGTTTTGTATATATTGTAGAAGCATAAGCTTTATGTTAAGTTGTTCAAGTGATATTTATTTCAAATAAGAGTACAATAATTAGGACACATCATCTCAAAAGAGGGAATTTTAGTGGATCCTACTAAGATTAAGACCATTATAGATTATACAACACCTAGAAATGTACACTAGGTTTAAATTTTCATAATTTTAGTAGGGTACTACAAAAAATTTATACCCAATTTATCTAAGATAACTAAATTAATTACCTCTCTTTAGTGAAAGGAGTATCAATTTATGTGGTCAGATAAGTGAAAAGAAGTATTCTAGGTTCTAAAATAGAGGCTTACTTTTGCACCAATGTTACATATTTTGGATCCAAATGGTCACTTTGTAGTTATAAAAAAATGTTTCAAGAGATGGTTTAAGGGGAGTTATCATGTATGATGGTTTAGTTATGGCCTAAAAATCAAAGAAATTAAAGATTTATGAGGGAATTATGCTCCTAATGAACTTGAACTTGATACCATAGTTCATGTATTACAAGTTTGGAGACATTATTTGTTGGTTAAGCCTTCTGAGCTTAAGATCAATAAATTTGGTCTTAAGTATATATTCACCCAACCTAAACTTAATGTTTTTTAGATGTGGTGGTTAGAGTTTCTATTAGATTATGATTTTGATATCAACTACATTAAGGGAAACAATAAAAAATATGTAGATGTCCTTAGCCATATAAGATACATTACAACATTGGATATAATAAGGAGTACCTTCTGATATCAAATATTAAAATTATCACATGGAGATGAGTTATACAAATAGGTTAAGAAATTTTTGGCTAAAAACTCTTAAGATCATAGATATTAGGGTTTTCAATTTGAAAATGATGGACTTTTAAGGTAAAATGGCATAATTTGCATGCCTAATAGAGTGAAGAATATTTTTCTAAAGGAATTTCACAATGATCCATATTTAAGGCATCTCAGAATTACTAAAATACTAACAGAGTTAAAACCTTTGTATTTATGAAAAGGAATTAATAAGGATGTAACTAATTCTATGTCTAGAAGCTTGGAGTGTCAATAAGTCAGGGCTAAACATGTGTATCACATTAGGTTATTGTAACCACATTCCATACTAAATGGAAGTGGAAAGTTATTAGCATGGATTTTATCCAAGGTTTTCCTATGCCCAAGAATTGTCATGACATGATCTTGGTAGTTTTGGATAAAATAACTAAGGTAGATCATTTTATTCCTAGTAATTTGATAGATGATGTACCAATACTTGCCAAGAGGTTTGTGAAATAAATTTATAAGTTGCATCGGTTTCATGTTTCAAATAGGGATAATAAGATGAATTTTAGGTTAGATCAATTCCTAGTAATTTGATAGATGATGTACCAATACTTGCCAAGAGGTTTGTGAAATAAATTTATAAGTTGCATCGGTTTCATGAAAACATTATTTCAAATAGGGACAATAAGATGAATTTTAGGTTGTGGCATACTTTAAATTCAACCTTGGAAACTTAACTAAATTTTAGTATAGCTTATCATCTAGAAATGAATGGATAAACAAAGAAGATAAAAAAAATATAGGAGGATATTTTAAGGATGTATTACATAGAAAAATAGTAAAAATGGGAAGAATACCTACCATCAGTTGAGTTTTATTACAAAAAAACATACCAATCAAATATTAGAATGGTTTTTTTTAAGGCATTATAAGGTAGGAGGTGCAAGACACAAATTAACAGGGATAAATTAGAAGATAGAGTGCTCTTTGGACCTGATATGCTTGTTGAAATGGAAGATAAAGTAAAATTTATAAGACAAATATTGGTTGAAGCCAATGATAGGTAGAAAAGTTACGCTAATTTGAAAATAATGAAAAAATAGTTATTAGTTGGAGATAGTTTTTATATGGGTTGAACCCCAAAAGAGTGCAATTAAGTTTGGAAAATTAGAAAAGTTATCACATAGATATGTGGGACCCTTTTAGGTTCTAAAAGGGATTAATCTTATAGCATATACAATTTAATTACCACTATATATAACACAAATACATAATATTTTTCATATTTCATATTTTAAGAAGTATATTATTGGTCCTACACATGTTTTAGATTGGAACGTATTAGAGTTTTAGGATCCAAGGATGGTTATAATAGAACAAATCAAAATAATTGATACTCACAAGTTTAGATTGTGTAATAGATAAGTATCATAGTGTAAGGTCTAGTGAGCCCAATGTTCTAAGGATGGTGCTACATGGGAGGACCATGAGGAATTATTGAGGTTGTTTCCTCATTTATTCAAATAGTAATTATGATAAACATTATTTATATTTTTATTAACTTTGTTTTTATTTTATAAATATTATTATAATAAGTGTCATCAGGATGATGACCTAATTTAGGGGGTAGCATGTCACATCCATTTTCTCTATAAACTATTTAATATTTAAATGATAGATTATGATACTAATGATGGGTAGTGACGATATTTATTTGAGTTTGATTTGTATATGATGTTTGATATATATATATATATATATATATATATATATATATAATTTCATGATAAGTATCTAGATAAATAGCTATTACATATATCTTATTATGCTTTATGATCATGTTTTTTGCATATTACTTACATTTATAAGTTTATTATAGTTATAGACTAATGATTATTTTAAGATTGGACTAATTGCCAATTTATTTGATGAGGTGGGTATAGTATTGTTCCACCCACATAGGTAGTTTCAAAGGGAGATTATCATCAAAGAGAGAGGTACAAATACCAATAATGGGGGTAGAGAGAGCTCACCAAACCCATGCACATATTGCATTCAATTTTTGAGTGAATTAAATATTGCTTGTATTAGTCATTTAATTACAACAAAGATTTATTTCCTTGATTTAATTATGAGTCTTAACATGCTTATGCATGCTAAACATTTTCTATGTTATGTTGTTTTTCACTATATTATATCTAGTAAAATATTAAGTGTATTGATATGGTTGATTTGGTTATGTATCTTGTTTGACTAGTTACATTATGCTTCTATGATATAACTTAGATTATATTAGGATGTTTGATTTATCTCATTTGAATATGTATATATAACCTTGATTGTATATTTGGTTATTAGTAGATTGTGTATACACATAATATTTTCAAACTTTTATTGATTACTGACACTTTGTATCTTGATGAAACCCATTGAGTTTCAATCTCTCTAAGTACACACCTTAAGGGGTTCACCGACAAAGGGCTAGGCAGACCATTAGTGCTTCGTAAGATTGTTATCCCTTTTTCCACTTTTCATATACACACTCATTTCTTACAACCATTTAACCTAAGCTTATTATTCTCAATTATACCCATTATAGTCATTTGTCATGCTTTATCATCCTTTTTCTTGCCTTGATCCCCTTTCACCAGTTGATTGTACTAGGTCAACTGGGTTGACCCTATACTATTTTAAATATATTTTTCACTTGGAGTTTTGTTATCCCTTTGGCTAACATAGATCAAGACCTGGTGATTTATCTCCTAAAAACATACAAGTTTGACTGGGTTGACCATGTATAAATGACATATTCAAAAGGATTTAGGGTAAGATCTACCTATATATATATAAGTTCATTTCCAATCATTTGAGAATAGAAAAGTGAAGAAGAATAAGTGTGAATGAACATATACTTATTAGCCATTATAATTGAGTAATAAAGCTTAGGTTTCCACACTCTCTTTGGAGATACAGATCTTGTCTTGTGGAGAAGTCTTTTAAATGCATAGATAGGTTGTGTAGCCTAGAGATGATTTGTCTATGTTATCTTTACATACCACAACAATCTCTTGTAAAGAACATTGGCCAAGGGAGAGATTGAGGCTAGGTGGGTTCATCTTTAAGGTAATTATTTATAAATTTATTTATACTTTGTAAGAGTATATAGATAATGCAGTTATGCTTCTCTCCCATGCATTAGGATTCTATATACATTGACATGAGTATATGCATTATATGCATGTTTAGTTTAGTTTATTTTATTTCTAACCCCCACTTTGTGCCACAAGATTTAGTGTGCACTAAATTATATTTTTTTTCTCATTTATTAGATATAGAGTGAACATTAAACCTAGTACTCTTTTAGGAATGTTGCATGATTATGTTAGATTGTAGGCTTTGGAACCCTTCCTAGTATGGTTTATTATGATAAGTTATCCCATAATTAGGTATAGTGAATCCCCATATTGGTCATGCTCATGCTTAATAAATGTATTCCCAATCAAAACTATAGGTATGCTATATCTTCTACTAGATAGGATTGATTTATAGACATGATATATTTATTATTGCATACATTCTGGTGAACTCAAGGTGAACTAAGACTTATAGGATTTATTCACCTTATTTCATTCTTTCATTCTTTCATCATTATTTTTATCATATATTTTACATATTAGACTGACTCTATCAATCCACCTCTAATTTATGTGCATAGGATTTTAGGTACATGATACTAGATCAACCTTGTCAACCCAGTATAGGTTTTTAGACTTTTAGATATCTAGTCTAGACTACTAGGTCAACCCAATTGACCCTATACATTTTTAGACACTCAACAATAGGTTTATACAAGGCTTGATCAACCCAATCAAACTAGTTAGAAAAATTTACAAGCATATATCAAGGTTCTTGAACAACAATCTTCATTCTTTGAATCTCTAATCCACCAAGTTTCCTTTCTATCTCTCTATCTCTTTTTTATAGTCTTTCCTTTTATAGTTTTTAGTTTTTAAAACTACCCCTGCAAAGTCAAATAGATCAACCCTATTGACCTAGTTCCATGTTCTATGTGTTATTTAGATAACTAGGTCAACTCTATAGACCCTATTTATTTTTAGACCTTGCTTCAATAATACAAGTTTAACCATATCAACCCTATTCTATATTTTATGTATAAACTGTTAACTATGTCAACATTGTACCTTGTTCCAAAGTTAGAATTAAGCTTTTATGCTCTTTCTTTTCTTATTTATTTTATGATTAAAATAGATCACATAGCTTAATTAGGTGGTTTTAAATTAACTATTTAGTTTCACTATTTTATATTTTATGCATACATGACCAAATCATAAAATTTAAATAAGCATTTTAACATTTGTCTAGCCAAGGCCAACCTACTTGGATTTCATCACCAAGGGGGAAACCAACTTGATGTTATGGCCAACTATAAATCATGGTTAATGGTATATTATGGCTAAGCATCTGACACACTTATCTCTATGGTGTGTGAAGTGAGGGGGTAGGCCCCAATACCAAACATGTATCATTACCACTATAGATCTTTTTCAGCCCAAACTACCTGAAACCATCCTTAGATTTATTTCTAATTCTTTACTTATAGACAACTTACCATCACATTTAAAATAATATCTTAATAATCTAATAAAAATTCATGTTGAATGATTAGTTATCTATTTACTTTTCAAGTTGATTGTTTGTTTTTTGCTCAATTATATTTTATATAGCAAAATCTTGCATTAACTAGCATTGGTGCAAGGTTTTGTGCTATGTGCTTCAATTGAATTAGCTAGCATTAATCCAATTGACTATTTGTTTCCCTTTAATTCTTTGTTTTCAAATTGCTTGTAAAAATTATCTTTTTTAATTCAAAATCTATTATAGGTTTCTTGATTTTCCCTATTTATTGTACTAAGTCAACCCAATTGACCATATGCCTTTTTATAGCCTCTATTCACTATACTAGATCAACCTAGTTGACCATATACTATTTGCAAACCCTATTTACTCTTTTTTTATAATCTGTTTACTATGTTGGATTTATCTAGTTGACCTTTTACTATTTACAAACCCTATTTTTGTGATAGGTCGACCCATTCAACCTTGTACTATTTTTGTCATTTTTTATTTCCTTTCTTTCTCATCTAATTTATTTCCCTTTATCATGGAATTTTTGCTTGATGCCAATATTGAGTTGTAGTAAAAAAACATGATGAATTTTACCAACCCTCATAGCATCTCCCATAGATAGAGTAGGGCTTTTCTCTTGGATGCTAGTAATGTTCATATTACCACTCACATAATGAACTATGTGACCCCTCCAAATACCTATTCATATAATAATCCTATCTTCTTATTAGAATACCAATCTAAATTAAATTAAATCCCAAAAATTCTCTTTTTTATCTATAAATTTCCTCAACATCAAGGAAAATATCCTTCTACCATTTACAATCTTATGATTAGTGGTCAATACAAAGAGTCTCATTCACCTACTCCTACATTTTCAACTAGATTTGGGGGTTTTTGATGCTTCTAAATGTACCATAGGTGCTCTTCAGTGTTGATATACACTTCTCATTTTAGGATTTGAAAAATCCAAGGCATGAGTTTTAGTTTGTGATAATTCAGTGATGTTTCTGGTGGAATAGAAGTAGAGTATGGGAATTATCCACAATATTTGTTTAGTTTAGTGGTTGGGAGACACAAGGGTCTGAATCTTTGAATATTTATGAATTTGATGATTTTTAGACTAATCTAAATGAGTATTAACAATCAAATTTAAACTAAAGTGAGTCTTGATAAAAAAAAATAAGAAAAGAGAAGGGTAAGGTAGAAAGGAAACATGATAGCAAATTCTCATCTCAAATATTATGACAAAATTCTAATTACTTTGAGCACACATAAACCAATTTATGTTATAAAATAGTATGAACTTAGATTACATCTCAAATGAGGAAAAATTTAGAGGAAATATAAAAATCATAAGTAAGAACCAAGTTTACTTTAAATGCTTGTTACTGTGGTCTAAATAGCCTAAGCACATCCAAATGCAAAGAAAAATAAAATGAATTATACTTGAGATCTTTACAATTAATCTAGCATTAACACAAATCAATAACCCTATGATAGAGAATATGAATCAAAGTATTGAGAGTCCTTCAAAATTAAGATGACAACATGCAATTGAGAGACAACATTGAAATTTAAAAAACTATAAAGACAATCTTTTCATAATTCCTTAGTTATATTAAATGCTTCTAGTGTATAATTACTCAAAAGCTTTCTCCTTACAAAATGGTAATCCCCTACCTATTTATAGGAAACATAGGTGGTTTACCAGTTAACCTTCTCAAAATATCCACATGCAAGATAAGGACAACTATACCTAATATAAGGATTATAATGTATATGACATACTATGTCAAAATTGATAAAAGGAAACCATATATGTTAACATGCTAGCATATATTTGCTACAAAGGGATATTCCTTTATAAATTACATTGGTAGTGGGCCCTTTAAATATCCATATTTGAGGAAGTCGTTCAACTTAGTGTATTGCTCTTTGATTAGCTCAAAATCCACTACAAGCTTCATTAGACAATCCTCCTCTTGATTTTCCAATATGAAACATTATTTGTCACTCTTATCCATGAGTTCCTTAATACATTGTGCTTTTGTGATTTGCTTCCCTAAAGTAAGGATGGTGTCAAGGATCTTCTGATTATCTTTGGTAGAATGGCCTTGATTATCCTTAATGCCCTAGATGTGGACACCAACTCTCAACTTGAATTCTACATCATTGATCAGATCCATAACAATGGTTTGAGAAGGGTTGTCCAACAAGCTCCCCAAAAGTTTCTCCATTCTAGTTACCAAGTCATTTTCCTCCTTGATGAATTTGTCAAAATTACTACACCAGGTGATCAGATATTCTTGCTTATCCATAAATATTTCCATGAGGATATCTAAATGTCTATGCTTGATGATCTTGAAGTCCAAGACCTACTTTTTCCTATACACCTTGATGACTTTTATCATCTGAGCTTGAGAATCTTGCCACTAGCTGATTAAGGTTTGTGTCATCTCATCTTGATGGTTTAAATCACTTAATCTAATCTTAATGTTATTTAAATTCTCAAATGTATCTAGAAAATATTTATTTAGCACATGTAATATGTCCTCAGGAATTGAGAGTAGGACTTGAGCCTCCAAATCCTACTTCTCCTCCAAGTTGAGGATCCTTTGCTTCATTCCTTGGATTCCAGTCATAGTCATTGATGATTTTGCTAATAATAAACTAGCTACATCTTCTTGATGGATGGGATGTTCTCCTAATACTTACCCTTAAATAGGAGTTAAGCCCACAAAAGGTTCCATCTTTTGAAGAATGAAATCCTCGGTGCCAATGGTGGCCTTCTTTATCACTATTATCTGCAAACCTAAAGTATCTAGATTGAAATGCACTATTGTGTTAGACTCCTTGAATTGTATTTGCTTGAGAACTTCCACATTTAAACTCCTAAAGTCCTTGTGATGTCAATTCTCTGGCTTTCTTTATTATGAAGGATTTGGATCCTTCTTTTTGTCTATGTATTTACAATGTCCTAGATCCATGGCTTGACATTATCCTTCACATCTATACTAACTTGGGTTAAGGCCAATGATGGGGAGAGAGATGGGTTTTTTTGTAATTTCCCATAAACAAACTAGTTAAGAAAGGTTGGTCCATAAATAGGGTTCTCATCACTAAAGAGGTTAACTTCACTAGTAGGGTGAGTGAAGGTTAACCTAGGCTTTTTTTTAGGTGCCAAGGGCACCAAGGAAAATTATGATTTCTCTTTCCTCCATCTAGTGGGATAAAATCCTTGCTTTTTGTATCATAGGAATCCTCCTCCCTATCAAAACCATAGGTAGCTGTAATGTCAACAAGGGCACTCTCCACTATTTCTCCTACCTCTAGGGAAATCATGTTAATGACATCTATTAGGGAAGGAGGCCTCTATGGGTATGCCTAAGGTTAAGGAATTTCATTAGGTCTATGCTCTATCCTTAGCTCCTCAACCACAACTTTATCTTTTCCTTTTATATCTTGAAGTTTCCCAACTTGGGGTGGCTTTGTTAATTCTACTCATTGAGGCTCAGAAGATTATCCTCCAACAGGTGGCTCCTAATGAATATTCCCAAATGGTCTCAAAAATAAGTGATAATGTAAGGGATGTAGTCTCCATCTCTCTCTTGAGGGATTATTATCTCTGACCATCCTATGCTCCAACTGGATATTGTAGCCTTTGATCTTGGATAAGACATCTTCAAAGTTCTTTGCCCTTGTATAAATACCATCTCCCATACTTGGTTGATGTTTATATTTAATATTTGGAACATTTTTATCTTAGATGTGGTTGGTCACTCTATTATTGGGGTCTCACATCTTAAGGTCATCTAGTTGGAAATCAAAAGAATTTTTGTGGATCACCATAATTTTTAGTTGCTTCTAATCCTTGATCACAATCCTACCAATGTCTAGTGGAAAGGGGTGAAGTTGAGACTTATTATTTTTCTTGCATATCCCATCCACACCTTGAATGATTGGATATTCAATATCTTGTTCTAAAATATTACTAGGGACATGAATGGGCAATTTGTAGGGTTGAATCATGATTCCTTCTATTCTTATTATAGTATAATCTGAATAGAACCATACATCTCCCATGGCTTCTAATTGCTTTTTGATTTGAGGGTGGAGTCTTGGCATAGGGACACCCGTGATTACCTCATAGATATCTTGGAAAACACCATCATATATAAATTACATGTGGTTCCTATATTTAAATATATGCAATTTAGAGTATTGGTGAGAGATAGCGGTCTTGCAATTAGGGGACTAATTTTGGATGCCAGGGAAATATATAGAGGACAAAAGTGAATCCAAAAGCTATGAAATCATAAAGAATTTATTATATGTCCTTCACTTGATGGATATGAATTTTTTGGCCAAGAAAAATCTTATTAAATATCTAATGGGAGGGGTTAAATTCCATTCTAGTATGTAGTGAACATAAGATACCTAAACTTTACTCACATAAGTAGTGGAAGGGGCACCAAAGGCTCTATTAAATAAGGTCATATATATCCTAACACTCTCCCTAAATTGAAAAATAATAATCCCACCATCAGGGGGCCTAAAAATATGGGAGCCTTGGATTAACCAAGGTGTGAGGATTGAATTTAGGTTTTGGGTGTTTGTCCACTCTCTCAAGGATGGGAGATCAATATGAGGCAAGGGGAGCTTTTAATATGTTTCAAAGGCCATAGGGGTGATTCATGCAACCTTATTAGTGCTTCCATCTTGAATTATCTATTACCCATCTATTTTTAAATCAATAAAAATGGGAGCAAGGAGGTTGATACAATGTATTACCTTTGGTTTGGTTGTATCATGGTGGAGGCTTTCCACTTAAATAAAGACTAGGTCATTGTATCTCTAGTACATAGTGGCATTCCTCTTTTATTCCTAGGAAATTGGTTGTAATTCCTTCACAAGGAAGAATAACTCAGACCAATTCTTGATTCCATGCATGTTTAGAACTATCAAGTCTAGCTCTATGTATTTGAAGATCCTTCCCTCACTATTTAAAGTTAGATAAAGTTGTACTTCCATCTTCATCTATTGCCTAGCCACTACCATTGATGACACTATATTAAATTTTCAAGGTCACCAAAGGTTTCACTAGGGTACTTACTTTAAGGTTTAGTTAAGCTATTCTAATTGCTTTGTGACCAATTGAGCTGATTTGGGTCTTCTTTATGGAGGGCTTAGGGTTTTTGAGATTTAATGGTGGAAATATCCAATTTCTAAATCTTATACATGCATTAGATTTTATGGTACCTTATTTTCATTCCTTATTCTCTTTTGATCTTAGGAGATCTTTGATTTTGACTCTCCATGCTTACATGAAGCCTATGTGGAATGGTTATGTGCCTTTCATAGCAATTTTCATAAATGCTAGTTGAATACTAGTCATTGGATTTCAAAAGCTTTCTTTATTTCACTTTGATAATCCAAATCCAAGTTCTTATGTTATTATTAGTCCCTTGATCTTTAAGTTCATGGCTATGCCACTTGGCACCTTGGCAAATCTTACCCATGCTACTTACTCTTGCTAGTTGTTATCCTAGACATATATTAGCCACGTGTCAAGTTTGTGAGGCTTTTGAAAAGTCTTTGGGATCATCACATTATTGGATCAAATCTAACAAATGAGTGATTTCTATTGATTTTTACAAAGTCTAAGTCATTTAATTGAGCCTCTTTATTAAATTGATCCCATCAAATTTTCATCCTTCAAATGGAAAAATACCACACATCCTCCTCGTGAGGCTCTATGTACCTCTATCAATTACCCTAACCATGGGTAGGCCATGTATTGAGTTCATGAAGCCTTTGAAAATTCTTTGGGTTTGACGTATCATTGGATCAAATGTAGTGGGTGAGTGATCATCATTGGATCTTGCAAGATGCACACCTTTTAATTAATCCTATGACTATATAAACTTAGACTTAAAATGATGTTACTAAGGTAATTTTATGTTAAGAAACACAAATTAACTTAGGTTAAGGCCTTTTATGCTAAGTCTTTCTACGTAAAAATGTTAATAATTTATTTGAAAGGGTCTTTAGAAATGCCCCCTTTGCTTAGGCTTTGAAAAATTGTCTAGGTTAAATTTGACGGTCTTAGTAACATCAAATACATCCTCAAAGACATCAAATGATGGGAGTGATCTTGTCAAATTTAAGACAATGGAATTAATTTAGTCCAATGACTGAGTGACACACATCAAGATCTCAAGAATTCTTAAGGCTTTAGGGTCAATGCATTCTATCATATCAAATCCCTTGAGGTAATGAGGACTACCAGATCATAATCTGAGTGATTGATAACAATTAGTCTCCCTTTTGGTGTCAACTTTGGTTTGTATTATTGGATTAAAATATTTTATTGAATGCAAGGTACTAGATCTATAAAAGTGCATGAGATTTAAGTTAAGGCCCGATATGTATAAAGGTTTAGACTAAGGTTTTGACCTTTTAAAAGTTTGTTCATTCTTGTAAACACCAAGATATTTAAAACTTAATAAAAACCTAGTTAATCTAAAAGGGCTCTCAAGTTTTAAAGGAGAAAATCAAAGGTCTAAATCTTGATTTTATAATAATGTTTGTCCATGTTAAGGAACATAACCAAAGATTAATATAAAGCTAGACTTAGGGTTTCTATAACTAAAAGCAAATATAATTTCCCACTAAAATTTTCCCATGGATGTTTGAATTCAAACACCTAGGGTTTACCACTTAGGAACCCTATATTTCTCCATATAACCTATAACTAATCACCTTAAAAACAATCATTAAAAACATTAGTCCATGAAACATAATCACAACTAGATACACTAAGGCTCACATATTTTTTTAATTGAATTGCCTTTAAATTTCAAGAGAGAATAACCCCTTCACATTCAATCTAGAACACATATGTTTTGAATCATTCACAAGGGTCCCCTTTCAGCAAAATTATAAAAATGGGGGGTATGTTGGTCTCAATAGGGGTATCACTTTATTTTATTCTCAGCCACTTCCTTCAATTATGACCCCTTGTCATACCATGACCTCTTATTCTGTAACTTCTTCCACCTCCACACCTAGTATATCCACTAACATGGTAGATTTTACATCTATTGGGCCTCTCATTAAATCTACTATCATTAATCCTTCCACTAGTACATTGTTTTCTATCCAAGGTAATCATGCTACTAGTGCTTCTTCTTCTCAACCATTAATTAGTACATCTTTTGCTACACAAGAAATTTTTTTCTCTAGTGCCTCACATTCTCATAATTCTTCTCAAGCTCCTATCAACACCAAAATTGGAACCCAAACCACTAATACCACCTCTAATTCTACTAATAATGATAATAAAACACATTGACTATTGTTATAAACACTCAATCAAAGAATACATTTCAAGATCATAACACAAATCAAATGATGAGAATGAAAAACCACCTTCTCCATCTTCATTCTCATCTTTAACCAATGGCTTGGGGCACACATAAATATAATGTTTCCCCTCCTCCTCTTTGAGATTCTCAAGGCAATCTCATTCCTCAACCTCCTTTGGTCAACAAAACCATTAATCATCTCCAAAATGAACCTCTCACTACTCAACTTGCTAACATTGATATTAGAGGTATTACACCTATAATTTCTTATAATGGATCAATTGATTCCACCCTTCATCTTAAAACATTTATAAATGTTTATAAGGATTGGGTCAAATTAAACACCTTTTTCGCTACCAAAATCTTAGCCAAAACTCTCATAGGTTATGACTTGGATTGGTACAACCAAATTAGAACTCATTCTATTACTAGTTTGTTGGATTTAGTGATTGCTTTAGTTCAAGAATTCCAAACTAGTGATCTTCCTAAAAAAACTTTGGCCCACTTCATAAATTTAAAACAACTTAAAAACAAAACTACTCAAGCCTTTATTAAAAGGTGGAATTTTTTTTCAAATAAATACGAACATAACATGGCTGATGATAATATTTTCCATCTCTTTACCAATTCCATTTTACCTAAACTTCAATATTGGGTTTGCACTCTCTCTCTATGTACATTAGAGGAGGTTATTAACCAAGCTAAATGACAAGATTTACTTATGTATCAATTCAAGCCACCACAAACTTTTGTGGGTCCTCATCTCTTACTTAAGAAGAAAAGTAAAAATATTACCAATGATGGTGTTATAGATTCTTATGGCACCATTCACAATGTTTAAGCTATCATTCCTACCCCTTAATCAGAACCAACTCCCCCTTCACAACAATATACCAATCCTCACTTATCTTCACCAAATAACATTAATGTTCATAAACCTCTATCCTTAGTTGAATTTCTTAAGTGTCTACCTATCCCTCTTCCATGATAACTTGACCCTACCCATCCTATGAAATCCTCCTATGATCCTAAATTCTTTTGTTGGTTTCATGCTAGTTGGGGTCATTCTCATGAGACCTATAGACAACTTCATAATTTAGCTATGGAATTTACTATTAGTTATAATTTTGATGATGATTATATCATTCAAAAGAATTAACAATTTTATGAAATTGATTTTAAGGATTATAAATCACATGATAAAACTCAAGCCTTAAACCAAGCCAACACTCATTTGACTATCTACAAAGACCCTGTTCCTAATCATCAACCTATCCAAGATAATTAAGATAAATCCACCCCTTCCACCAATAATGTAGAAATTATTATTGAACACACTTCCAAAGAGAATATGGTTAACATGAATGATATGTGAAGGGTGGTTGCTTTTATTAATTCCCAACCTATATACACTCCATCTAGAACATATTGTGTTATTTAGGATTATTCTCCAACTCATTTAAATGAGTTGGGGCAAGATGAAACTATTAATTTTGATGATTCAATTTTTTATTCTCCCTTGGATAACACTTCCTTTTCTATTTTTACCACTCTTTCATCATCTTCTAACACTAATGATACTCAAATTTATACTAATACTTCTACCAATTCTCAAAATCAACTTGAACCATCTACTTCATCATCACAATATAATTTTTAGCCTTATTCCAAACCTTCTTGTTCTTATTAAAAAAATTATAATACAATTCAGCTTCTCCTTTTGAGGACCTCTTTCATCATTATGCACATATATCTAAGAACCTTCTTATGGGTTATGATGAGTGGGATCCCATTATGAAACTCACTAATCTCCCATCCCATATTCTAGTCCTTGAGATTATGAGGACTTATCCACATCATAAAAACCATCTTATGAAAATATTATACAAGATGAATGTCCCTCACCCTCCCCTAGTAAGATGGGAGGAAACCTTATTTGGATATGAGGATAATATATTACAACAATGAGAAGATATATCTATCAACATTGATGAAACTACATACACTTCTCTTTCCTTAAAATTTATTATAGATTCTATGATTCCTAAAGAGATTCTACTTTGTGTGGATGATTATCCCTTATTTTTTATTTTTAAAATAGGTGATATCCAAGTTAAGCATGCATTGATTGATAAGGGTTATGAAACCTAAATTACCTCTCTCAACTTCATTAAGACCCTTAGATATTCAGAATGCAATCTCAAGTCTACATACAACACCTACTAAGGATATGATAAAGGGAAAATGCTTCCTCTAGGTTATGTGTGGCTTCTCTTTACCATCCCACCTATCACTGTTCGCATGAAGGTGATGATATTTAACTTTCCCCTTTCTTATAACATCTTTCTTAGTAGGCCGTGGACTCACCATATGAGAGCTATTGCTTATTATGCTTGCCAATGCATTAAATTCCCTCAAAATGGAGCCATTTATAGGATTTAGGGTGATAATAACCCTTATAATTTTTAATAATTCCAAGACCATGGTGTCTTCAAGATTCCTACTCTTGAACCTTTGCCCAAAATTCCATTCCATGAGTTTCAACATCTTAATTTTCCCATTAATTCAACTCAAGGTTATAATGGGCATCCTAAACTCATTGGGAACATTCACCCTAACCTCTTAGATTTTGAAAATGATGAGAAAGATGAGATTAACCTAAATATTAAAACATCTAATCTCTTGACTCACCTCATCTCGTAGCTTCTTACTTCCTTGTAGCCTCATTCTTGTAAGCCTCTTTATGATGATATTCCTAGTCTTAAACAAAACTCAACATTATATTTACCATACTTCCTCATATGACAAGGTCATTCATAATTATTTCATTGATATTTAAACCCTATATTATGATGATGGTTATTCATTATATGATCCATTATTAAGTAGTCTTATCTAGGCCCATGATTCCAAGATTGTCTGTTATCATTCTTCTTTACTTGAATCTTTTCATGTATCTTCCTATCTTCATTAATTTACATTTCCTAATTTTAGTATTTTTACTCTTTATTTTAGGGTAGATGTGGTACCAAAACCTCTATTCTATGAGGAGCCTCATATAATTATGCTCATGGATCATGCTATGACCAAGCCTTACCATTTTGATAGGTACCTTCATCACCATAATTAGTTTACTCCTGAGATTAGTGAAACCCTTCTTAGACCTTTTGTAGATCCTGCTCCTCCCTTAGTAGATCCCTTATTAGAGCCCACTCTCACTCCCACTATAGTTAATCCTCTTCCCACTCCTACTATAATTTAGCCTATTCTCTCTCATGTTGTTGTTGAGTCTACCCTTGCTTCTCATCCAATTTATCCTTTTGTTGAGTCTAGTTCCATTCTTCCTCCATCACCACCTTCCCTTGGTGATGGTTTTTTCCCTTACCTAAAATGGATTCATTTTCTAATAAATGGGATGATGAGTTTTCTTTGGCTTCTTCCACTCCTGTTACACCTCTTTCTGTGAGTGCTTCTTTGAAGACCACTCACAAGCATATTTGTTGCTTTTATGGGATAGATAATCATTCTTCTACCCATTATCACAAGTTTTGATAGTATATTGATACTTTTCATCCTTCCTCTCCTTAGACAAAGTTTTTCCTCCACTAAAGGTTCTCCCTAAAATATACGTAATTATGGTGAGGTGTATTTCCTATGGCACTAATTTGGCATCCATCACATCAATCATTATCATATCTTTTAACAATGCCTTAAGGGTAACCTTATAGATATTCTCAAACCTTATTCTATTCTACTCATAGGTCATCCCCATAATAAGGATTTTCATTCTTCTCCCATGGCTCTACCTCTAGTGGTTCAATCCCCTCCTATGGTCCCTTCATCACCTTTTATGTCTCCACCCATGATTCCTTCACTTGTGGACCTTCCCTCACCCGTGGATCCTTCTCCACTAGTGATTCATACATATCTCATAGATCCCACTCCCATGCATTCTCCCAAACATCCCTTGCCTGATTACCTCCTCAACAAAATCCATTAAGTTTTCCTAATTTTTTTATGGAGGATATTACAAGAGAATTATTTTCCCAATTTTCATTGAAGATTGATGAAACATTAGCAACAATTCGCATCTAGCTTCATAGAGATTTATTTGATGTCTTGAATAATATGTGTGGGTAGATTTATCAGTATTTATAAACACATTAATGGTGCCATTACATTTATATTTTAATTGGATGAGCACTCCAATTTTAATTTTATCTATTTGTTATATCATTTGACACTGTGTCAAATTCATATTTTTATTATATATATATATATATATATATATATATATATATATATATTACCTTTTGTACTATGTCCTGATTATATTATCATTTATGTTTACATGTGATTATCTTTTTTTATCATTGTTTTCTCTTTATTTATTTAGTTTTTAAACAAAAATACCTTCTTGCCTTCATGATTATTTGCTTTCTTATCTCTATTTTTCAAAGTTAATTGTCATTGTGACTTGGTTATACCAACCTTGTTCCCTTTGGCCCTTGTCTTCTTTTACCATGTGATTAGTTACCCAAAAATGAATCTCATTATAATATCCTTTCACCAATCCACCTTTGGATCTCTTTTTTCCCTTATTCCTTTTTCACAAACTAAGCACATACATAGTTGAGACTTGAGATCACATGTTAGTTCATTGTTAAGGATAAGTGTCCTAATCAATCTTTGTCTTTGGTTACTTAGCTTCCTTTATCCTTAGCCTACATATAATCCATGTATATCACTACATATTTCATGGTTGGTCATTCCAAATCTATATGGATGATGATTCTTAAAAATCCATAAAAAGCTAAAAGACAAATATTTTTATAAAAGGGAATAATATAAAAGGTAAAAATATTCTTAAAAGTCAAATCACACTAAAAGACATGATTCAAAGCACATCTCCTTTTTCTAGTCAAAGATCAAAATCCAAAATTAGCCTCATGATAAAGCCAAGGTCCTTTAGGGTGTGGTAGGCTAGTAGATTAGAAAAGGAGAATAAAAAAATCTTTTAGTGCTACCTACTTTCTCACACAAGTACCCAATCTTTGTAGTAGACCGATGGATCTATAATGGGTCCTGAAGAATGGGGAACACATCATGGGAAGGTAGGTAAATTTTAACTTTTATTTTACCAATATACCTTCATGAATTGATCTTAGTATCATGCTTATTTGTGTACAAAGCATAATGTTAATAGCGAATAGGTTTCCTTTGCACATTGATGGTCACTAGTCACTTAGTATATTTTCATGTCCTTAGTATGCCTCTTATCTCTTAAGGTCTTCTCATAAGATACCTATGTTATGATTTTTACATGCCCTTTTTCATTCCCTATATCCTCATATTTCCTCTTGAGAAATATTATTTTTTCTATTGATCACTCCCCTTGGGATTTCATTTGTGAGTTGTTTTGTAAGACTATGGATAGGACTTGGTGTTCCTCATAAATTACAAACTTTTTAATTCTTATTACCCACATACTTTATTACCTTATTTTCCTATTTGTTCCACCCTGGTGGTGTTCTCTTTGTGAGTTTTAGTGTAAGACCATAGATAGGACCCGACATTCATCACAAAATTTTCCAATAATATAAGTCACAAATAAAATTACATGTGTCAAATATGAGATAAGATGTGATTAAATATGAAGTTACATGTCATTGACATGCTTCCAAACTTGATTTAGTGTGTTTTATGCTTAATTTTTATTTTGCTTTTATCTTCTTATTTTCTAAGTGCATGTAAGAATAGAAGCATTTCTTAAAATTTTCATACTTCCTAGCTTGAATTAGTGTGATCAATTTAAGACTAATATTTTTAAAATTTTATTTTTATCTTATACTTAACAACATGATTTAATATAATATATTGACTTAATTAATTTCTTTTTATACCATTTATGCCCTTTTGCTTACCTTCCATTTTATTACATTATTTTCATACTTCCCAACATGATTTAATATGATTTTACTTGTTTTGATTTGGTAAAAAAGTATTTCACTTTGGTTTAAAAATAAATTATTTTCTTTTACCATCTTGTTTTACCATTCCTTAGTTATTTATATGTAGTCATTTTCTTGTTATTACACATTTCCCAACTTGAACTAGTGTGTAGTACATTTTTGATTGATTATATTTTACCAAGTCCTTTTTGCCTATTTTTTTTAACCATGAATGTGTTCTAATAATTTTATAAAAGACACCATATCTCATATATTTCCTATATAATATACAACAAATAGCTAAATACATGTGTTAGAAATAAATATATCTAAATCATACATAACCATAACTATGATAACAACAACTTACACTATCAATAACAATATGCGAAAATGATACATCATATATATATATATATATATATATATATATATATATATATATATATATATATATATATATATATATATATATATATCATGAGTTTTGATAAAATAATAAAACCATATATCATGCTCTTTCTCTATGGTTGGGATCCATCCTATCTATCTCATGGCCTAGCCATGCTGCCTATTGATGCCTCCGTCTAATTCCTTCAAATAGTATGTAGTAAGGAGGCCATATGAGATCTCAATCCATCCACCTCTCCATATAGATGTGCCACCCATGCCTATACTTGTTGAAAATTGGGCTAAGGTCACCATGTTTTTCACTCTCTCCTACTCTTACACTTGTGTCATATGGGTCAGGGTTACTATATGTGCTTGTGTCATCTGTATCACTATAGATAGATGTTCAAATCTTTCCTATTTTAAGGTCTACCATACCTATATCTCACTTGTACCCATCTATATTGGTGGTTTTATCCTTTTTTTCTATGCTCATATCTACCTCATTTCCTCTCTATCTAATCTAAACTAAATCATCTGAACTAGGGTAGATGGTACACTGGGGTCATCTAATGTAGTAAGGTCATATAATTGGAGAATATCATTTAGGATGTCATGGAGTGATAACATCATAAAGGACCCCTATCTCTCCTCCTCATCCTCAAATATTCCTACAAAAACACACCCAGATAGATATTAGATCACTATTATATCTCACAATATCTATTTATCTCTAGTCTCTATTTCAAAATAAAAAATTAAATAATAATTTAATCATCTTTATTACCTATCTATGTCTTAAACACTATGGTCTCACCATCTACATGACCACCTAACACATTCTCTTCATCTATGTATCCTCCTAATACCTCCTCTATAAGTCACCTCCTTATCTCAAAATTGGTTGTCATGGCTTGCATCCACTGCAACCTATGCCTGAGTGGCCTCATTATCATCCATCTCTCCTCTGGCTCACCTACTAGGTCATTAGGGATGGTGAAAGTCTCCACTCTCTCTTATTCTTCCTATCTCTATTGATTCCATGTACTCGATGGTCATATCTCATTTTTTTATAGAGATGGTGATGTTATATTTGGTACCACTAATTTTACACCCATATCCTCCTACTCTAATCCTTATCATGCTCATCTAGTTTATGGTCACTCATGATGTAGTCTGAGCATCAGCTTCATCACTGGTGACCCTGGTCCCATCCTCTCCTATGGCTCTCTCACATGTTGATCCCACTACTTAGGTATTAATATCAGTGTTATTAGATGAGTTAATCCCATATGTCCTGCTACCCATGCCACTAGATATGGCTATCTCTACTAGGTGTAGTGTCTGACCACCTTTGTCTTTGTTTTAGCTATTACAACTATATACCAGCTAGGACATGTAGTTACTATGTGACCATATGGATACCACACTATATTTGTGCATCTCATCATCTATAGAATTAACACATGGGGCACAACTTGTGCTACCTAATTCTCTCTCTATCTCCACACTCAAGGTGACCTATCATCAACCACATGAGGAAACCCAATCAATTGTTACATGGGAAACCTCTCATACATCCAAGCCATTAGTAATATGATCGGTCCTATAGACTTCTACCCTATGAATAACACCTCATATAGATCATGTATGCATTAGACCCAAATGACATAATTGAGATCATATAATACTCCCTCCTATAGGATCATATTTCTCAAGGCTACCATGAATAGTGGTACCTTGTTGTCTAACTTGTGACATATCACTCACTATATTATAGGACCTATCACAACTTTCTAGATATCCAAAATATGTGATGCATATGAATTAAAAATAATAACTCTCCTACCTACCAACATCATCTTTGATCTTGTATCCCACATGGCCAAGGTTCTATTCTCCTCTATGTTTTTTGGTATACTTATATTCACCAATGTTCCTGTTAATAGTAGCCCTAAGATGGCATGCACATCTTATAGAGTGATAACTACCTCTACCACATCCCCATCCACCTCCCATTTAAAGGTGGTAGTTAGTCATTCCAAACATCCTATGAACATGACTAACAGATCATCACTTAGGGTAATCTTACACATATCAACTGTCCCTCCTAGGCCTACATATATTATTTTAGCTCTATCTCCTATCATCAAATGCTCTAATAGACCTAATAGCCATGACACATCAACCAATCACCAAAATCTAGGTCATCCCTACAATCAAAAAATAATAAAAGATATATTAGATCCTCAATGTCATGTATAATCACAATACATTATTTTTTATAATTTCAATAAAAAATAATCTTAAATTTATTTAATTTATTCATTTTTACCTATTTTTAACTAACTCGATCTTTTTCCCACTTACTTGCTCATTTCAGGCAATTCTAGCCTTCTTTTGGCCATTTGTACATATTTATGTACCATTCTGGTTCTTTGGTCAACCTAGTTTGACTAAAATTTCCCTATTTTTGACTTAGTTGACTTAAAAATCTAAGCCAACCCTCTTCTTTTCCCCTTCCTAGTGCTGCATTGTCATTCTGGACTTTTTGAATCAGTTGGCAAACTATACTAGGTTGGTAGTCTGCAAAACATACAGGGATGACACATACTGGGTTGATAGTGTGGATTTTTCCCATTTTTAGCATATTAGTGGACCTAATTGTTTTTCCTTACCGACCCCTTACATGTTCCTCAAAAAGTACCTTTTGGTAGTTTTCTCCTTAATTACTTCAAACCCATTTTCCATCTTGGTTTTTCCTACCTATAGAATATAATTTGGCTTCATTCTAACATCTATAAATTATAGAAATCAAAATTTTATAAAAATACACTTAATTCATTAAATTACTCTAAAACTAGCTTAAGATTCATATTTGCATACCTGTAGTGCATCTGATGTTGCTCGTAGAGCTTCCCCTCATCTATCTTGTCATATCCTCACCATCCTAGCTCATTTGGTCTTTAGAGATATTTTTCTCTCCTTCACAAGTCAAAATAACCAAATGACTTCTCTTTCCCCTATTTAAAAACACTTTTCAAAATTCAAATTCTTCAATTATTTTAAGGTAGATTCTTTATTTTGCTTATATATTTATTTCTATTCATCCA
>JARHVA010000565.1:1175000-1200000 GCA_037957365.1 Torreya grandis
TTAATCTAAAACTGAAGAGTAGCATATTGATCATTTGTATTTAGTTTTTTAATGGTTTTGAAAACATAAGCTTTATGAGAAATTGTCTAAGTGTGCCTTCTTTCAAAGGAGAGTAAAATATCTAGGACATATTATTTCTACAAAAGGAATTTTAGTGGGTCCAACTAAGATTAGAGCCATCATGGAATGGCCAACACCTATAAATGTGAATGAGGTGCATATATTTATAGTTTTAGAAAGATACTATAAAAAATGTACCAATTTTTTATAAGATAACAAATCGAATAACCTATATGCGATGAAAAGAGACATGATTTATTTGGTCTGATAAATGTTAACAAGATTTTCAAATCCTAAAAAAGAAGCTTAATTCAAAACCAATTTTATATATTCTAGATCTAAATAATCATTTTAGAGTAATAATCGATGCTTCAAGAGATTATTTAGGATGAGTTATTATGTAGGATGGCTCAATTGTAACTTATGAATCAAGGAAATTAAATCTTATGAGTCAAACTATACCTCACAGGACTTAGAGTTAGTTTCAATAGTCCATAATTTATAATTATGGAGGCATTACTTGTTAGGAAAAGATTTTGAGATTAAAATAAATAAATTAGGGATTAAATACACATTTACCCAACCCAACCTTAATGCTCATCAAAGCTAATGGTTAGAATTTGTCATATTATGACTTTGATATTACCTATATTAAAGATAAAGCAAATAGAGTTGTAGATGCCCTTGGCCATAGAAGGTCCATTGTAACTTTGGCTACTAGGAGTACCTTTTGATATCAGGTAGTGAATTTATCCCCATAAGATGAATTATATGAGTATGTGAAGAAATATTTATTAGAAGAGTCAAAATATCATAGACATAAAAGCTTTCAATTTAATAATGATGCATTTTTGAGATACAATGGAAGGATTTATGTGCTTGATAGTGAAAATTTGAGGATTAACATGTTGAAGGATTTACATAATGCTCCATTCAGGACATCCTAGTGTAACTAGTATCTTAGTAGAGATAAACATATTCTATTTATGGAAAGCACTCAAAAAAGTTGAAAGAAAATTTATGTCAAGATGCTTGGAATGTCAGTGAGTCAAGGCTAAACATGTACATCCTAATTGGTTGTTGTACCCATATTCCATACCAGAATATAAGTGGAAAGTCATTAATATGGACTTTGTCCAAGGTTTGCCTAAGTTAAGGAATTATCATGACATGATATTGGTGGTTGTTGTTAAACTCACCAAAGTAACACTTCATTCTAAGCAGTGTGATATATGTTGAAGCAATGCTTGCCAAAATGTTTGTAAATGAAGGTGTATTTATTACATGGGTTTTTAGGAAAGATAATGTTAGATAGGGACCATAGGATGACCTCAAGTTTTTGGAAAACTCTTCATGTAGCCTTGGGTACATAAATATTCTTTAGTATAACTTACCATTTAGAAATAAATGGAAAAATAGAAAGAGTGAATCAAGTATTGGAGGATATTTTAAGGATTTATTGCATGGATCAACATTAAAAATGGATCAATAATTCATTTTAATTAGCACTAAATATGGATCCTTTTAAAGTATTGTATGGTAGAAGGTGTAGAATAATAATCAACTGGGATAAATTAGAAGATAGAGTGGTTTTTGGACATGATATGCTCATTAAAATGGAAGAATAAGTGAAACTAATAAGGTAAATATTGACTGAATCCAATGATAAATAAAACTATTATGTTGATATGAAAAAAACAAGATAATTTTCAATTGAATATAATGTTTTTCTGTGAATCAAACCCTAAAAGAGCACCAATAAGTTTGGAAATCAACAAAATTATTACACACACACACACACACACACACACACACACACACACACACACACACACACACACACACACACACACACACACACACATATATATATATATGATCCTTTGAGGTTCTTAAGTTATTAATAATGTAAGATATAGAATTTGTTTGCCATTAATTTTAACAAAAATACATAATATTTTTTCATGTATCTTATCTTAAGAAATATATAGCTGATACATCATATGTATTGGACTAGAATGCATTATAGGTTCTAGATCTAGGGGTGGTAAAAACTAAACCAATTAGAATAATTGATACTCATAATCTTACTTGCATAAAAATGAAGTATCACAATGTAAGGTCTAATGGGACTAATATTCTAAATATAGTGCCACATGGGAGGATTATGAGCAATATTATAGGTTGTTTTCTCATCTATTTGAATAATTGTTTGTTGAACATTATTATTTATTTTTATAAATTATGTTTGAAATAAAAGTCATTGGTTTAATTACCTATTTTAGGGAGGAAGGATGTTACATTCATTCCTATTCTTCAAAGAATGCATTAATATTAAGACTAAAGTAAAACTAATTATTAGTATTTTCTAATTTTGATGATATGTTTGGACATATATGTTGATAGATATTCTATTTTATTTCATGATATAGTGTGAGTAGAAGGAATTTATACATGTATTTGATATACTATATATTTTTTATTAGAATCTTATGTTAATATTATTTTATTTATAGATTTAATTTGTCTTACAATAATTCATTTGATGTATATGCATTCTGAGTATTTTATTATTTTATTGCAAAACTTAGACTAACTACATTTTGTTTGATTGAGGTGCTTGTAGGACTATCCAAACCTTATAGAATGGAACAAAAGTAAAGTATCATAGGGGAAGAGGATGAAAATATAGATAATGGGGATAAAAAGAGTGAAACCAAACCCCACACACACACACACACACACACACACACACACACACACACACATTTTAAAGCTAAGCTAAATTAGTATTGATTGATGTAATGAATACTTACTTTTAATATCTATCACTATGGTTAATATTTCATGATTTTCAATGATTTTGAGTTAATTACTTACTTTTCTAAGGAATAAATAGTTTATAAATGGATGTTCTTGTTAATACAATTCATTAAATCTGCTAATGTGCATTAGTTTTATAAACCTCTATGAAATCTTTAAGTTAACAAAATTATGAATTTATGAGTATGCATTGTAAACAATAGAGTACAGGGTGTTTATTAAGATACGTCTTTGTATTTAATTATGTAAAGAGTGTTGGAATTAATTCTTACCACTTTGTTGGCCTAGGGGATATAAGACAAAAGACACCTAAGCATTTATCTTTAGATGAGTTTTAAAACTTAGGAAAATTAATTTTTATGTTGGTTTGGAAGGTTCTAGTGGCATTATTTCCATACACTATTAAAACTACAAAGAAATTAGGTCATTTAAAAATCATTGGGAAGAAAATTTAGGATTATTTTTATATTATTATGGTGGTTACCATTCCATTTGGTGTGAAGCTGAGTGGTAGAGTTTGGCATGAAAACACCATGAAAAAACATGGATATAGAATCTTGAGTTAAACAATAGAATGAAGGAATATGCATTAATGAATTTGAGTCTTATACTAGAGAACTCATATATTTTTAATAGAAATTTAGAGGCATGTAGGATGTGGATGAGAAAGTGAAATATAATAATAAGGAAAATGGGAGTGTTGAGGGGGGTGGTTGTGGACTAAGGATCAAGAACATTATTAAAAATAAAATGGACTACCAACATCTATATTTGGATAATGACCATTGTTAGTGACCATAAAAGTAGAGTATTTCATATTGAAAATAAAAATTGTATGTATTTTGATTGTAATTACATATAGATTGTTTTTTCCATTTAGAATCAAAATTATTGAATGTTCTTCTCACCTAGGTTTAGTATTAAAATCCCTTTGAATATATATTTTGGGACTAATTTAACATTAGAACCCTATTACACAGTTTTAGAGGAAAGAATGGAGTTTTTTTTATAGTGTCACTCTATGGACTTGAGGATGGAACTCATTTCCATTCACATGCTCGTAAAAATGAAAACAAATCCTTTTGGATAGTTTATTTATATATGAGGAATATACCTATTGCATTTATTCTACCTATGTATGACAAATTGTAAAATGAGGAATTGTGTTTTGTTGTATAATGAGATTTATTCCTAGTATCCATCATTGACTTGATTCTTAAACTCCCTTCATTGTTTGAAATTAAAATAAGATAATATATTACATTGATTTATAAGTTAAATATTAATTTTTACTTTGGGATGCATTACTTGATCTAAAAAGTTGATACAAAATTGAGGTTATGTATTTGGAATTATGGAATAGAAATTATAGGTGTTTGCATAGGAAGTTATAGGTTCCTACCTTGAGAAAAAGGTCAAAATTATTTTCATCCATACTTTTATTGCATAAGTTTAAGATGTATTTGTTTTTGGAATTGTATAGTATTTTGTATTTTTATATGAACTATTGAATTTGAATGGTAAGTATGATTTGGTTGTTGTTAGTCTTTTATAACTTATACAAGTTGTATATGAAGCTTTGATTTATAATACAATCATATGTATATGTGTATATAATTGATTGATTGTGTGTGTGTGTGTGTGTGTGTGTGTGTGTGTGTGTGTGTGTGTGTGTGTGTGTGTGTGTAAATACACATATACACATATACATACACATATATCTATATAAATGAGATAATAATGTTATCATTTGATACTCAACCAACCTATTGGTCTTATTTTAAAAATATATATGCACAACTAAGATATAATATAATTTATAGATAAGCTTATGTGGAGTTGGTTATATTCATCTAAAATTTCATGAGTGTAACGAGTGTCACTTGAGACCAAATTATCCTTAATTTATCCCTATACCTATATTAGGGCCTCTCTTAATCATTTTCCATGCTTTGTGCTATTCAAACCCATTCCTAGGCACCTAGGTCTCATTTTCTTTTGTTCTTACCACCTAGACATTAGTACAATCCTTTAGACTATAGTGCATTATGCTATTGACCAAAGGACAATGATAATGTTCCCTTACTACTTAATTCACCAATATATATATTTTCATTCCTTAAAACACTCATAGGGTCATCTTAGACCTATTTAACATCTTGAAAAGCACTATAACACTATATATTAACCAATTTCAATCACTTATCCACTAGATGGAAATCATATGCAAATACTCATAAAAAACTCAAAAATAATTGTGAAAATCATGGTCATTGATACTTATTATTCCATACTTTTTCATATACCCATATACGACATCCCATATATTATATTACTCAAATTTTCTAGTCTTAAGTTAGACTCAAAGAAATCAAACTATAACTCATACTAGCATTCACCTGTATTTGCACCAACACTTAGATTGGGAGAACTACATCAAGATTGATCCCATTTTGAGGTATTGGTATGTAGGTATCACTCAACACATGGGGTATTGAGGTCACACCCAACATGCCCTAATAATGCCTATCTTTTTTACTTGTCCTCCTCAAATACCCTAACAAACATGAAGACTTAGGGGTTCACATTGAATCAGTCAAAATAGAGAACATTTAATGAATCAACATCCATGTACTTAGGCATAAACTCATTATAATTATTGGAATGTACTCTTAGAGGCTCACTATACCTACTACCAAAAGGACACTAGGATGACATAGAGGACACTAACATAATGCATTATTGTCTAGGGGACCACATTGTTATCTAAGAGGATTTATGACTCCCAATTGTTATCCATGGCACCTTGCATATTCTTTGTACTAGTTTCCAACCTATCACTTATCCATCTCAAGAAATTTATAGTTAATTATATCTATTTTTATTCATTTTGTATTTATAGAATAATCATATAAATCAATTATTTTATAAATCAGAGGTTGATAATATTGATATATTTATTCCCTAATTTATTATTCCAACACTTTAGCAATCTAGGGTTTTACATTCCATAAATCTCTTAAAAGTTAAATTATTTGGTTAACTTGACTTACTTCAAATAACATAAAACCCCAAGCCCTAGATGCTCTTAGGATTTGTATCCTTCTTTTTTCCTATTTTCATTTATTGTGCTAGGATTTTTAGATTTCATATAGTTTATTATAAAATTTGTCTTTCAGTTTGTTTACTATATTCCATCTAAAAAAGTTATATTTCTTCCTTTAAGAATAAGTACTAGTGTTATTGGTAACCCTATTGAACATACCCAAATTCCTCCCATTTGAGCTTATACCATGGGTAAAAGACCAGTTATAACCCCCCTCATTTATCCTTAACACACTAACTATGTGGACTTTAATGATAATACATTAGAACATGAATACTGCAATCAAGATAGTGATGATACATAAGATGTGAATCAAGACACACTCCCCCGCTCGATGATGATAATCTAGTAATTAAAAAACATGAGGTCTTAAAAAGTTTCATTGATAGACTTTGGGAACATCCCCATGATCATGCTCAAAATTTTCAAGCTATAATGGAAATCAAGATCACATCACTTAGTCAACATTTAACCCCATATATACTAATATTGTTACACCTACTATATGGATAACTCAAAATTTTCAATAACCTACTACAACTAGCCAACTCTCACTAGTGGCACCACCTCTTGTGGTTAGTACACATCCCTCCTCTTTATATGTACAATCCCTTCAGTAGGAAATACATTATTTATAGTCCAATGTGTTACATATTCATTAGGGTGATACTAGACCATCTTATGCCTTGGCCACATATGTTCTTACATACACCTTTGGAATAACATATAACAACTCATTTTCCTTCTGGATTTGTGGTACCCAAGATTACACTATATGATGGTAAGGGTGACCCAAAGTATCATATTTATGATTTTTATATAACATGTTTGGACTACATATCCAATAATTATCTCCTAACTAAGATATTTAACTATAGTTTAAATTAATTTGCTTTTCAATGGTTATATGATCTTCCTAATCAGTCTATCACAACATTTAATCCACTAAAAGATATGTTTTTGGCATAGTATTCTAACAACATCAATGACAAGGTTTCATATGCTCAAGTTTCACAACTCAAGAAATAATACAATGAGCCAAAAGCTAAATATGTCCTGTGATATAAAAATATATTATCAAATATGAATAGCCCCATGGTAGATAGAGAACTCAAGGACATATTCAATCAGAGTTTATTACCATTATTACATGAAGCTATACTACTAATTTTTTTTACATCATTCACATATCTATGCCATATATTGAAAGAATGGGAAGTCAAGCTTCTCTCCATGGGAAAATTAAAGTACACAACTAGATAAGATTCAACTAATAAGAGTTTTAATAAGCCCCCACATAAGATAAATCCAGCTAAAAATTATAATGATCAAAATACTATGATTAATACTATGAACAAGGAATTTTTAAAGGGGATGTTAGTCTTATGTTAGTCCAATAAAACAAATCAAAATAACACACTAAAATCCTAACACCTCTAGCCTAGACACTAGGGAGAGCATAGGTAACAAATATGCACATGAAAACACAAACTAAAACATAAAATAAAGTACTCTATTATCTTCCTTAGAGCTTCAAATGTCTTATTGAAGTGGATTGCTCAGCTTGTGCATCAATAAATATTCATCAATAGATCTTTATTGTCTTCACCTTTCCTTGGAACCTTGGCTTGATTAATTGGTTTATGATTTGGGCATGGTAACATTACTTGCATGAAGTTTCTCTCTCTAAATTAGAATTATAACACTATAATATTAAAAACTTTGAAGACATTTAGGCATAATAACTTTACAACAAGAGATCTTAAACATCAATGGGTATGTTTTTTTATAGCCTTAAAAATTAACTCTCACCCAAGGTGAGTTAAGGTTGAGTTTAAATATGAAATGGTTTCAAATTTAAACCCTAGGTGAGTTAAAATTTAGGTGAGTTGAGACTAAATTTAGTAGAGTTAAAATTTGTCATGTAACTATGATTTTCAATTACTAGGCATGTATCTCAAATTAGATATTTTGAGATATTTTGGAAGAGCTTGAAAACTCATAAAAGAAATGATGAAAAGGCTTGATATTTTTATTTTTAGAATTTCCATTTTTAGATATTCATTAATTGAAAATGGATTATTCAACTAAGCATTTAATCTTGTTTAATTACATGATTCATTTTGATTAGTATTTTAATTGTTTTCAGATTTGATCAAGTGACCCATTAGTGGGTCTATAGGACAAAATACTAGTTGTTAGGTTGCAAGGTGATTTAATATGAATCCATGAGTGGTTATTATTTCATATGAGCTAGTATCCCAAATAGGGATGCCTCAAAAAATTATGAGCATTGATAAATGATGCACAAATGAAATTGGGATGTTTAGCGATTCTTAGGATTAATTTTAAATTTTTATTAGGAATCAATCTAAAATCTATTTGGGATCTAGTCATAGCTATAATTGGATTACTGTAGTTTTCCCCTATTTAGGAATGCATTACAAGCTATAAGAACAATAATGTATTCTCAAATAATGGAAACGTCTTGTATGCCTAATTCCCCAAATGATGATATATAAGCCTTGGATGCCCCATAAAGGGAGAGGTTGGTAAATAAGGTCTAAGATCAGTCCTTCAAAATAAAGAAAATGATGGGACCAAAAGGTTAAAGGGGGTGGAAAAGATTGATTTTCCCATAGGAAATTATAATTAGTGGCATAGTGAGCTACCCAGATTAGGTAGAAAAAAATGATGATTTTACCAAAGGTGGTTAAAAACATTGACATAGCTAGGTAAAAAGATAATGATTTCCCCAAAGGTAGTTTATTATCCAAAGGATAAGTGTAATAAGAGAATGAATTTCCCAATGGAGATTATAATCATTACAAGTAAAAATAATGATTTACCCATAGGTGGTTATAATCATTGGAGGGATAAAAACATGCCCCAGTTAGGAAGATAGAGATAATAATTTTCCCAAAGGTGGTTATAATCATTAACACAATGAAAACATGCCTTAGTTGGGTGGAGAAATATAATGATTTGACCAAAGGAGGTTATAATCATTATCATCTAGATAGATTAAAACATAATGACTTACCCAAAGGTGGTTATAATCTTTGGCACTATAATTTAGATTAAAAAACAACGATTTGACCAAAGGTGGTTATAATAATTAGCTTATGCTGGTGGGATGATACACAATGATTTTACCAAAGGTGGTTATAGTCATTGGTATTGTGATGGGAGTAATATGGAAAATTATAAAAAGGGGGATTATAAACTAAATCCATACACACAAAGTAAGAGTAAGCTAATATATAGGAGAAATATGAATTTGGGAAACCTTGGCTAGTATGTATATGCACGTCCTAACTAGTAAGGATTAGAATTATTTCATGATTTAGTTACATTGTATTTGGGAATTGATGGGAATAGATTGGGGAGTTTTTTAGGTGCCAAGGAGAACTACCATGATCTCATTACTTTTAATATTTCTTGATCTTAGTTTTATTTTAGAATGTGATAGTAGGCATCAAGATATAAAACACCATGATAACATAACTAAAATATGCAGAAGGATTGACATGTGATCTAATAAATAATTGAAAACAATGCACTAATAATAAAAACCATGATTAAAATATTGACGTATGAATATGGATGGAATTAAGTATAAGGTTAAAGGAATCACCCAATGAACACAAATATACTTAAGTCAAGGCACAACAATGAAAGCAAATAAATAGGCAAACAAAGAAATAAATAGGAAAACAAAAAATGAAGAAACAAAGAGAGAATAATTAAAAAAAATGAGAACAAAAGGAAATAAACACATCAATAGTTAATCATGATGTTAGTGAAAATAACATGACACAAATAATAAGATAAAAATTACCCCTAGGTTATAGGAGAAAACAAAACAACCAAATAAAAAGGTGGGAATATAAGAAAAGGAAGGGGGTAGCTAATCTAACTCTGGATGCAATAGTCAAGTGTGCACTGCCTATTTAATGGATGCAAGATCCAACATAAAATTTAGGAAAAATATAGTTCTCCCATGATATAGGATAAAATAAAAATGAGGATAAGAAAAACATGATTGTGTTGTAGAGTAATATGTGAATGGTCTCTCAAAATGGTGAGAGTGGGATATAAAGCCTAATAGGCATTGATATATCAAAGTCAAATATAAAATGAACAAATAGAAACTAAAAAATGGTGAGAGCATAAGGCTTATGCCAAATAAGGATAGGGGTTCCAGAATCCTTAAGGTAAAGAAGTGGTAAAAAATAAATGATGTGATTTTATAAGTCCATTACAATTTTTTTTTGAATTTTTGATGCATCCCAACTCAATTGAGAATTATAAGATACTAAATAGTCCAATTTTTAAAATGGTAAGAGTGTTCAAAATTAAAATTGGTTAAAAAATGGTGAGAGCATGGAAAAAGGGTGACTGAACTAAACTCAATGTGAATTGAGTGTTGCCTACATAGTCTTAGTATGGTACCTCAAGTCACTATAGTTCTGTCTTATATTGGAGGAATTAGACTAGGTAGCATCAAGTTCTCAAATTAGGAAAATGGCATAGTATGGCATATGAATGGCAAGTTGGGGCTTCAAGTCATGATAAAGGGGTTGTTCCTAATTTTCCCATATGTAGTTATAAGTAGGAAATAACAATAGAGGTTAATGGTACTAATTTACCCTAGGGTGGTTATAATTAGTAACACAAAGTTAAACACTAATTTTAACAAATGAAATTATAATTAGGAACACTCATAATGACATGAAATAATAAATGAAGCATGCAACTACCAAACCACTATCATATTGGTCCAAAATACTACCTATATCTATAATATTGAGTCAACTACTAGAACTTGATCTGAACTCCCTCGCTTAAGGTGCCTGAAGAACTAATGGAATGAAACCAAGGTCAAAGGGCTAGGTAGGGAGGGTAAAAAATAAAAAAAAATATTTGATAGGAAAGGTATGGTAAAATTGTATAGGTTATGACACAAAGAAGATGCTGGTATGATAAAAGGGATATAATGATAATAGGGTTTCCCACAAGTGATAAGTTAAGGTAAATGATAGGGTATGAAACATTGGTAAGAGGAATGGTAAGGTACATGCCAAGGAAAATATATGGTTATTTTATTCTTACTGATGTTGAGATGTACATCATGATCAACATATGATACAATTATAATACTTAATTATGTAAATTATTTGTTCACACCTCTTCTAAATAGCTGCTCTACCAAGAATCTACTATAAATTTGGACTCTAATAATGTTATTGTGATCTTCATTGGTTTTTGATTTTTTTCCTTCAAACATTGAGGCAAGATGTCTTTGTAACCTCTACAAAGGAAAGTGTCTCTAGGGATGGTAAATACATATAAATATTGGGTAATAAGTTTGAATTGGTAATTTAATATAGGTTTGGAATGAATAAATGCATTATAATGGAATGTATAATGATTGGGAAATAAATTAAGATTAGAATTTTCAAGTACACATAATGTTGTTGATTCTAGATTCAACATAACTTTAGTTTTGGAGGGGCTAGAGACTTTTGAATATGCTCTTGATAGGACCACCATATTTTTATGTTGTTTGAGCCTAAGAGTAGATACCATCTGATTATGCTATAGAATGGAATTTATATTGATGTTATCTTTGATAATGTCTACATCAAGTGGTGAATAACTATTGTGCTTAGCTATTGGCACCTTAAAAAGGTCTTCACCAATGACATTGTCTTTATTTCCCCATAATTCCTAAGAGAAGGTTTCACTAAGGAATGTTGACATTTGACATTGATTGTAATCTAGTGCCTCAAATTAGGTTTCACTAGAAGATGATAAGTTTGGACTTTGATTGTCCCCCTAGTGGCTCCAAAAAGGTTTGACTAAGAGATTGTTCTTCTTTTACATGAATGTGGTCTTGGTCCCCTTGATATTCTTTAACTGATATGCCAGCATGGATGTAGCTCAATAAGGTGTGATTTTGTTAGTCCTACTTGACACTTTTGTGAGGTGGAATGTCAATATAATGGCTAAGTTGGTTGGTGTTAATGGTATGTGAAACAATAATGGAATGGGAAGAGAAAACATAATCTTGATAGAAGATACTAGGAGAACTTGTGTTGAAGCTAAAGTAATCATCCTCAAAACCTGTAAAAGGATAAAAAATGTATTCAAATTAATCTTTAAGGAATGTATAACCAATGTTATAACAACAATGAACATATTTCTATTTTGAAGTTGAGTATGATTCAAGGGATTCTGAATTCAATGTGGAGGCTGACGTTGATTCCACTTCTAATGCTAAATCTAATATTAGTTCAAAAATAGAACCTAGCTCTAATTTTGATTTTTATTCAATTATGGATGTTGCTAAAAATATATCTTATTTAATTTTTGATAGTGGACAAGTAATGGCCTATATGGCATAATTAGATTTTAAAAAATAGATTTAGTTCAAAATAAACTAGCTTGTCTTGGTGAAGCCCATCAAAGAGAGGGAATGACTCGATGGGTGACTCCATAGAGACTGGTGTAGATGCTAGAAATATACACCATAGCCTGAAACCATGAAATAAAATAATTCTAAAATCCTAAAGTCCTAAAATAGGCTATTTATGAAATGTGGTGGAAACCTCCAAAAATCTATATTTTACATCTTAACTCCTAGAGGTCCAAAACCACTCTCAAACACCCTGAAAGGATATACATAAACTTCAAGAAACTAAATGTCCATAATTAAATGTCAAATTATACTTAATGTTTATTTTATGTATATACCCCCTATTTACCCATGGTAATTAATCTTATTAAATTAATATTTACCATCCCTAACCACTAAAATATTTTAAACAACCAAAATCCTAGGGAAAAATTAAAAAAAACTATTCCCATCCATAACAAACTAAAAACCAACTCCCCCATGTCATATGTGGAATCCCCAACCATTTAGCAACTCTGTAGCCCAAAACAAGCATGTAAATCATATCTTCCATAGATTGATGTTGATTCTATTGGATCAACATTGATCCATATAATCATATCAAACCATCCCCAAAAGAGTTCAAAAAATATGTAGGTTAGAGGGCCTAGACTTTGGAGTTTTGTTTTAGGCATTCAGAGGTCATAATTTATAGCATTTGGAGTCCAAAATACTACCCACAATTCAAGCAATTGAAAGGATCAAAGTAATGATCAAGTAGGTCATTTTCTTGGGTTTTCCATTTATTCTTGCTTTTCAAATCTTGTTTAAAGCCTTCATTATAAGTTATTAGATTAATACAGTTATTAAAACCTATGTTTTAGATCCCTTTCTATCCCATTTCCTATCTTGAAGACACCTCTATCCTTTCATAAACCTTTTGCATCCTTCTATAAACTAATTTTTCATATCTTATAGGATATCTATCGATTCTATCTTTTGTAAAAAACCTTCAATTTTAGCCCTTTAGGTCTTTTTGTTTGATTATACAACTTCCTATTTGTTTACTATCTATCCCTAAACCTCTATGATCTATCCTAATCATCCCTAAACTTACCTAATATATTCCTAATCCTTATTTAGGATCCTTATCCCTAATCAATCTAATATTTATCACATCATCTTAGCTAACCTTGTGTGTATGAGGTCTAGTTCCTAGCCTAAACTTATCAGTAGCCCTTTGTGACACTTGTGTGACCAAACCCTTGTTTGTGTTGACTTATACATCTTAATATTAATTAGTTTATAGTTACATATAATCATTTATATATTTTATCTTATCTATAATAATTTCTAATCTTATTTTGTTTATATATATTTTATCAAGAACAGTGGGTTGACATCTATCAAGGAAGAATATCTCTTTCAAGACTTGGCATATGCCAAAAAACCCACTCATTTTCCTATTAATCCATTTTTTATGAGTTATTGTGATTTGCATGTCAATCCTCCCTATCCAAAGAGTATTTCCCATAAATCATGGTTAATGGTCTACAACCAACCATGTTCTGGCACATAGGTAATCCTATCTCATTTGTTAAACCCTACCATGATTTAAAAGTTTCAAAATATAAGCATAAAAATATTAAAACATTTTGGCACACCTGATGGGAGCAATAGTGGGTCCCATTCTTTTGTTCTTTCTTGTGCATGTAGTTACATGAGTGAATTTCATCTTCTTTTACATTTCCTTTCAATCAAATAAACTTCACCATATTTTCTTATTTAAAGTAAAATCATCATAGGCATAGGATTTGCATTTCATGTGTATTTGTTTTACATTGAGTTAAATTCTTTGTCTACATCCAAATCAAATTAAAATCTTCTTTTGGATTTAAAAAAATTGCATTCATAGTCCCTCTACTTAAATTAGTCTATCTAGATTAATTAGGTGGTTAATTAATCCATTAGTCCACAAATCAATCATAGATGACCAAACCACAAAATAAAAAATCACCCATCAAAACTTGACATAGTGAATCAACTTGGATTTTATCACCAAGGAGGGAGATATATTCCCACTACTTTCACTTGGATTTAATCACCAAGTGGGGTGCTAACTTAGTACTTTGGCTAAGTATAAAACCTAGTTGAGTGGTATATCTTGGCTAAACACCTACACTATCTATAGGGTTGTGATGTGAGGGGAGCAAGCCCCAAGTACCAAGCCACATACCATCACTAATATATATTACACCTCATTTACCTTAGGTTATATAGGGGGTTTGTGCCTAAACATCCTAAAACCATACTTAGACGTCTATTTCTAGTACCCTATCTAGGACCAATCAAGTTTCAAATAATCAAAAAGTAACATAATCAAGGAATCCTAAGTGTTTAAAATTTTTAGTATATGTTCTTTTCATTATTTTTTGTTGTCTTCTACTTGTTTGAGTGTGTAAGTTTTGAAATCTTCTACCATCATATAACATGGTCCACTTGTTTGACCTTATAGTTCTAACTTGGTAATAGGTTCAAGAACTATTAGATCCTGATCTTTACCAATAGGGTAAACCTTCAGTATCTCCTATGAAACCTTCACCAAAAACCTTGATAATAGTCCTCAATTATTGAGTAATTACCTTGCCAATCATGTGATGCATGTTTCTCTTTCATCTTGTTATTATACTAGTTACTCTATTTATACCATGATGCTTAAGGGACAAAGTGAATTTTCACTGCCTTATAGTGCTAGTTCTCAGCACTTGGTTAAGCCAGGTTAACCTTAGTCCATGCCTTATCCTAGATCATTTAACTATTATCCAAACAACTTTCCAAAACATCCCCAACCTTATCAATATTTTCCCCAACCTTTTCAACTATTTCAAGAGCAATTATTACCCTAACCCTAGCAAATTTTGATTCAACCACTATAACCCTCTCATGGGTTAACCTTTCAACTACCCCATTTCAATTATCTCAACCTAACTTACCTCATTTATCCTCTTTCCCATCTCAACATTTACCTTTACAACCTATCCAATTAGTCTTGTCATGTCCATCAACTGTATCAATCCAATTAACTTTTTCTTATTTATAGGGACAATCATTAGAACTAGTTCTAAAACCTTATACTTGACAGTATACTCTACTAGGGGAACCATATATTTTTATGTTGGAAAATTTTCTTAAAACATCAATAATTTAGTTCCCTCCTATCAAACCTATTGTATTAGGACCATCTAATTTTATCCTACCTTGGTATAAAGGGAATGCATTTTACCCCTATCATCACATCATGGGTCATACAATACAATGATGTAAGTCTTTCAAATGGTTGGTCCAAGACATGATTTATCAAGGTAATCTTGTATTGGTCAATACTAATCCCTTATAGAGTTAACCATCTATTGTTAGTCATCCTTTTGTGTTAGCTACCTCACCCATTTCTAGTCAAAATCCTTCAAGCCATAATATCTTCATATCTAAAACCATCCCTAGTAAGCCTATTACTAAGGAGTTTGTTGAAACCCTATCCAAACCATCTATTGAATCTATTCAGGTGTCGCATCTTCCTCTAAAAATAGTTACAAAAGAAGACCCCATTGTCATCAACCCTCTTATGGATCAAGTTCAACCTATCCACCCATTTTTAGATACTATAGTGAAGGAAACTCTTAACCCCAATCAGTCAAGGTAGCCACTTAAATTAGTCAATCCAATTCACTCACTCTATAGTTTACTCACCCTCATCTATTTTATAGTGACAACATTGTTACCTTTGATCCTATTCCTTTTAGGTGAGAGTCAAAGTTTTGTCACCTCATCTCATTTTTAGACCAAATCAACCAATCCCATTCATTGTATACCTTACTTTGTCAATACTATAAGTCCATCACCAAACATAAATCAATCCAAAATCAAGTTAACTAATCAATTTATTAGCCTCTTCATGAAAACCATTAAGTCACTTCAATATCTAAAAAGTCATGTTTTATATATTCAGTTAGGAATCAATCAATTGTATTATTTAAATATCCCTAAATCTATCACCCAAATTAACCCAACCAATCAACTACATATATAGTCCAAAAGGTTTCCTTAACATAAGTAATCAAGTTTAGGTTAGAATCCTAAACATTATAAGCCCTTTTTAGGCACTACACTGAAGCTTCTTTATAGGGACAATCAGATGGTTTTATTAGATTTTTCCACATTTCAAAACTAATCCATTCATCTCAATTTTAGTTTTCAACCTTACAATGTTTTGAAACATAGTCTAAATCAGCTATGTTTCTACCCTCTTGGAATTATAAAGGTCATCCCTCTTGATCCCCAACCTATGTCTTAAGTTCTCTATCAACTAAAAACTAACAAGCCTTTAGAAATGGATGAAAATGCCTTCACCCCTCTGGGCTTCCTTTAACCATCTGCTAAGATTTCTTTTCCCATTGGGGGAAGATTTTTACTTTGAGTCGATGTGAATCATATAAGTATGGGGAATTTTCAAAATTATCCCCCTTTATGCATCTTTGTACTTGAATCCTTCATGGTCAAGGATACTTTTAGCTTTTTTATCTCATGCAAGCTTTTTCTTTGATCTTTATCATCCACTAGAATCCCTTTAACCATTCTCACCCATTTTCCATTATCAAGAGAAATTAATGGTGAGAATCATGTGATTTTTCAATTATAAACACTTAGCCCAATCTTAAATGTGAGCACCTTGACTTTGTTCATAGCATGTTTCTCATGGACATGTTCCACCTTTTTAAGAAGGAACCCCATGGTCACTATCTCTCAACTTCCCATCTTAAGTCCATCTAACATTTTCCCCATTAACACAAAGGTTTAAATCCTTTAGAATGGCTTAGAATGGTAATGGTAGGGCATTGTAGAGCTTGGTTTCTTTCATGATCCAAAGGATGAGGTCTTGGAATGGTAATGGTAAGGTGTTGCAAAGCTTGATCTTTTTGGTGAGTTAAAGGATAAGGTCCTAAAATGGTAATGGTAGGGCATTGTGAGGTTTGGTTTATATCACAATCCAAAGTATGAGTTCCTATAATGGTAATCATTGGATGATATGGATCTTGGTTGCTCACACATGATAAAGGAGGGTTAATGGTATAGGTAGGCGATTAGGTACCATTATCATTGAAAATGAGAACTTGGTATGTTAATTGGCCCAAAGAATGTATCATTGTATATTGTGCTTGTGGATCTTGGATTTGTTCTCTAGTTTGAGTATTTTAAGGAGGATAAGGATCCATCTCACAAACAACATCATCATCATAGGGGTCTTGAACAAATTCATCATATGTGACCACATTATCATAACCTATATTTTACATGGCTCCATTACAAGTGTAATGAGACATATCTAAAACAATGATGAATGTTTTTCAAAAATGCCTAGATCTCTACAAAATCTAAAAAAAAGTTCCAAAGGACAAATGGTCTAAACATAGTCTAACTTGGTCTAAAGAGTGGAGTTGTATCTCCATAATGGGTAGTGCTACAACTTAGACTAAAATAGTCTAACATCAAATGTCTAACATTAAATTTCTTACATAAAAAGGTCAAGTGTATGAAATAAAACCAAAATACCAAACTTAGGTACAAAGTTTTTCAAACAAGTCTAATCTAGGTCTAAAGAAATGAAATTTTCTAGGTCTTTTAGAAAACAAGGCACAAAATCTAGGCTCAAAATAGGCATTACTAGGCCTTTTATAAAATAAGTCACAAAATCTTGACTTTAAATAAAACAAGGTCTAAAAGTCAAGAGATTTAATCTAAGAAATTTGAAACACTTTGACACAAACTAGGCATTCATATTTTAAACACAAATTTGATCATTTGACAAAAGACATTGAAATTTAGGCATATGGAAGATATACCACTTCCCAAAATTTAGGCACAAAAAATAGTCCTTAAATCAAGTAAGGAATTTACCTAAGTTACACAACCCAAAATTGAGAGACTAATGTATAGGCCAAAATTACATAAGGCTTAAGCACAAACTAGTTAATGTCTAGATATGAACTTGTAAAGGTTAATTTCAAACTCAATTTATAAGGCTGGTGCCTCAAAACAAATAACAAGCTAGAAAAGAATGAACATCATGATGGTACTAGGTATAGATCTAAAAGGCACACGTGGCTTTGGTTTTGTAATTTGGACACAAGGCAACAAGTCTTTGAAATGATATGAGCAATGTAATGACATTATCATGATCTAAATATATGATAAATGGTTTGTTCCAATACTCCAAGGCACACTACTAGGAATGAAATGGGCAACGCAATGACACCCATTTCAAACAAGTGACACAAACAAACAAAAGTTTTGATAAATGATTAAGGTAAATGTGTGATGTTAAATGGATGGCATAATTCCTCTTTAAACATAGGAGTGATGTATAAACAAGACTTATTTTGGGCATGGTATGAAAAACAAATATTTTTGACTCAATACCATCTAAGTAAAAAAGACAAAATGACATAAACACCTAAGTGTAACATCCTAAATCCTAAAACTAATGAGGTTGCATCGTACTATCAAATTCCATCTATATACTTTCTCTTGAGAGTATTTTAACTTGTTAATCCAAAAAGTATAATCACATGAAAATTAGGGTTTTAAGGCCCCATCTTCTTTCAATAGTTAGTATGATGACATGGAATTTGAGCTACTTACCCTATATCAATAGTATGCCCATGACATGTGGGGTTGTCTAAACTATTAATTTTCATTCATTTCTAGATAGTCCCATATGTGTGGCAAACACTAGGGCACAATCATATCATTTGGATCTACATCAACTAGCTTGTTGTGAAAAGCTTTTGTATTTTTTACAACCATTGCATTTGTTAATTACTTAGTGTACTGTGATGTTCAAGTTTCCCCTAAGTTATGAGGTAAACACCACTAACAGATCTTTTTTTAACCACTCAAAACAAGTATCCAAGTGGGCCACCCTCAAATTATAAAACCCACCATGGAATGGAGTTGAAATGATGTTGGGAGATGAATTATTATGTCAAAACTTCCCTAGAGAAATTTTGAGGAGGTGATGAACTCTCACCCACAAGACAAAATTCATAAAATAAAGAAAATGGAAGGACTTTATGGTCATTTTAGGGTCACCCAAATAATACATATTTTGCGGAGGGATTTAGTGACTTTCCTTCCACACTTTTGTACCAAAGTGAAAAATGCAAAGAGTGAGAATTTTTTATCACCCAAGTTCCCTAAATGGGATGGGGGGAGAGCATACACATGACACTTATTTTTATAAATAAACACTCAAACAACAAACATAAAAATGAAAAATATTACGAATATGTAACTAAAGTGAGAGTTTAGTTTTATAGCACAAAAATGAAATATTATATGAAGTTTGAGCCCCATGGATTTGTTGTTGATAATTGAGAAAATTTCAAAAACAACTAAGAGATGAAAAGAATTAAGTACATTTTAAGCACCAAAGACAATGTGTGTAATATTTAACCATTCTTTAAAATATTCTCTTTTCACCTCCAAAACTAGAAAATTTTAGAGGATTTTCCTACTTGAATCCCAAAATCAAGTGAGAAAAAGACATTTTGAATTTGGCTCTTAGGTTTTTGATTTCTTGTCTCAGAGATGGATCATCATTAATCCATAAAGATCGACATTGATCCATAGAGATTGATGTCAATCCATAGAGATCAATGTTTATTAAGTAGATCATCAATGTTTCCTAATAAACACATTAAAACCAAGTCTATTTTGATGGAAAAAATGGTTTTTAAATGAGCCTAAAACTAAAACACCTCACATATTCTACAAGAAAAAAGTTATATAAACATGTAGATCATCAAACATAAACTAAAGGAAAGAAAAATAAAGTAAAACCATTGTTATCCATGTTCCCTATCATGTTCTATTTTTCTCATAGATATTGTGGTTGATTCATGTAATTGATGTCAATATTGAAAATTGGTGTCGATCCCTGTAACTTGAAACTTGCTTAAAAAAAAAAGATGTAAAAAAACAAAGTTAAAACTTGAATATTGAATATTTTTATGCACCAATTAAAAAAAATAAAACCAACATATCAATCTCCTTAGTCATATAGGATCATGATGTCACACCGAGAGTGCCATGATGTGAACAAGGAATCCATAGAGGGGAGATTAGCCTTGTGTTATTCAATTAAAACAAATAAAAAATACACACTAAAATCCTAACACCTCTAGCCTAAACACTAGGGAGAGCATAGGTAATAAGCATGCATATGAAAACACAACTAAAACATAAAATAAAACACTCTTTTACCTTCATTGGAGCTATAAATTTCTTGTTGAAGTGGATTTCTTGGCTTTTTCTTTGATAAATCTTCATCAATGGAGATTTGTTGGCTTCACCTTTCCTTATCACCTTGGACTGATTTATTGGATTATTATTTGGGCATGGTAACATTAATTTCATAAAGATTCTCTCTCCAAATTAGAATTATAATACTACACTATAAAAAACATTGAAGACATTTAGGAAAAATAAATTTACACTAGGAGAGCTTAAACATCAATGGTTATGGCCTTGTATTTATAGCCTCAAGAATTAACTCTCACCCAAGGTGAGTCAAGGTTGAGTTTAAATATGTAATAGGTTCAAACTAATCCTAGGTGAGTTGAGAATAACTCTAGTAGAGTTAAAATTTGCCATGTAATTATGATTTTCAATAAATAGGCATGGCTCTCAAATTAGATATTTTGAGATATTTTGAAAGAGCTTGACAACTCATAAAGGTAATGATGAAAAGGCTTGATACTTTTATTTTTGGAGTTTCCATTGTTATATATTCATTAATTACAAATAGATAATTAAAATAAGAATTTAATATTATTTAATTATATGATTTATTTTGATTATTATTTTATCTATTTTAAAATTTGATCAAGTGCCCCACTTAATGGGTCCATAGGCCAAACTACCAGTTATTAGGTTACAAGGTGATTGAGGATGAATCTGTGAGATGTTATTGTTTCATATGGGCTAGTATCCCAAATAGGGATGCCTCAACATGATTTTTAGAATTGATAAATGATACATGAATGAAATTAGGACATTCAGTGATTCTTAGGCTTAATTTATAATTTTGTTTTAGAATCAGTCTAATCGAGACCCAGTCATGGCCAAAATTGGATGTCTACAAATACAACCTCAAATTCAAATCCTCACATGGTTTTATCATCTCTTCTAAGGAGACATTTCACAAATCTTCCTAAATCACCAACACATATTATCTAATAAATCTTGGAATGTAACACCATATCTCTCCCCCCAATCAAAGAGGTCGATATGATTAGGCCTCTTCCAAGGATTTTTTATTCTAATGCATTTGAAACTATCATAGGGCACTAGGCCATACTAAAAATAGATGCATCAACTTATGACATAAGATAAAATATTTGATATATGTTAATATTATTAATGTCATCACTCTTATAGAGGTATATAGAGCACAAATAATAGAAGAAACAACCTTGAAAAAATTTCTAGATCCATTTCTAAAACATATGGATAATGATATAATAGGCACTTTAGGTGTTCATTATACTTATCAAGCACGTCCACTACCAACATCTTATCATACTCATATGATGGATACATACCCTAATAATAATATCATTAGTGTGTATCATACTATAGTGGAAACTAGGCCTCTCATCACTTTCTTAGAGTAGGAGATCATGAATGATGACTAAAATTTATATGCACTCTTTATGTGAGCTTACATTGATCATCATCTTATTTAGAGTGTCATGGTTGAAAATGGCTCAAGCATTAATATGTGTACTATTACACTTGTACATCACTTGGGTTATTTAGAGTAAGATATTTCTTAGACAAATATAGTTATTCATGGCTTCAGTGGCCATGTTCATATCTCTATTAGGGAGATAATAATTCCATTATAAGTTGGGCCTATAAATGTGGCCATTATATTCTTATTTTTATGTAATATCAACATATTTGGCATGTTATTGGGTAGGAATTGGATATAACAACTTTGATCCATTCCATCCATCATACATAGATGTATTAAGTATATACATGTTAATTAGGTGGTTATAGTTGAGGGCCTTCCATATGAGTATCCTTTACCTATTCCACATCCAGTTACATAATAGACACCAATTAATGCTCCAAACATAGATTATATTAGAATATCTTTGATATTAGTTCATCCATAAGTGAAGGTGAGGGCTACTCCTATAGTATTACCATGTACACATACTCTCCCATAGAGAGATCCCTACATCAAAGATATGTTATAGATTCTAGAGAGAATCTCTCTACCCCATTACCATCCATATCAGTGTTACATCATATATAACCCATGATAGTCACAGCTTCTTCTACCAGATGGGTCCCCAATAACCCCATAGTTCACTAGCCTATTTAGTCAGCTCCAAATATTCATAGCCACACTCCATAGGTATTTTTAGCTAAATATTACTAAGTACATCTAGTTCACATATCTCAAATACCTCCTCACACAACACGTGTAGTCACTTTTCCTTTATTTGATACATGACACCTTTATAGTGAGTCTCTTATGAGACTCATCAGTTAGTATGTTCCTCTCTACTTGTACATAGTTTATCTTACCTTGCTTCTTGTATATAGTTTCATTTTATGTTATTTGTACATAACTTATACTAGAAAAACACAAAAATAATATCCAAAAGTATAAAAACATTCAAATATTTGCTCAAAAAATATATATTTTAAATTATATTCATTTCCACGTGTACATTCCTTCTATTTTCTAGATACTACATATGTTATCTATGCTATTATAGTTGTTTTTATGATATATACATGTTTCACTTGTTCTATTTGAGTGTTTGTGGATAATTACAGAACTTAGGTCCTCTACATAGATCTAAATTTTCTATTATCTATCCATTTGAGGCATATACATAGATACACATTCAACAATGATACGTTCACCCATTAGGGGAATCATAATACACAACTTCTGATTTACCAGGTTATATATTTTTATACTCCACATCATAAATTTAGCATTGATTATAACTTGATATTGATCATCCTATACTACACATATTTTTTATTGATTACTACTACAATGACTCAACTTATGTATATATTTTATCTTATACAAATTTGTACCACATATTTATACATACTTTCATTTATAGCTTTTCTAGTTTAGATTTTATTGTCTCTTTACTTATAAAACTACTTGAAATAATTTGCATATGCCATTTTTCTATGCATCTATGCCAATTCTTTTTATTATGGGTATACTTTGGACATGTGCCCATATCCTTGTGTGTGTTTTTTTGACTGTGTTAGTAGATATTTGAACATGTCTTTCCATGTGGATCTAATCCAACCTTGATTTATCTTTACATATGTGGATATTTAAACATGTCTTATACGTTTTGTTTTCTCAAACTTAGTGACATGTGCCCATGTCCCTTGTATTATGACCCTTTGGCCTAATTTTCATACCTCATGTGTTTATATGAATGTTTTTATATATGTGTCATGACCATGACACTTGTCTCTTATTTTTTGCTTGCACACCTAGATATGATTCCATGAGGGACCTCATGCATATCTTCTTCCTCTTTGGGTGCCTTGATAGAAATCATACCCCATCCCCCTAGGTCATTAATCTAATTATATATAAATTTTTCATTCAGATACATGCTTACATTGTTATATATATCTTGAAAATCTTGTAAATTCTATATCTAACATGCATCATACGTTACCAACTAATGCTCAAGATATCTTACATTTTGATGTCATGTATGCACATTATATTAGTTTATAACATAGAAATCATATGTTTTCAATTTAACACACATGATGCATAAATTTTATTTTGAAGATATTTATTATATATATTTAAAAACTTCCTTAAAAAGAGGGGGAATTCATAGGGATTTGTCACAGAGATCAAGCCATCTTAATGCACTCATAACATAATTTTTAGTACATAGACAAAATATAAAGCCTAGATTTAAGAAAACATAATTAAAAATAGTCACATATAGATTAGTCTCAATTTTGAATAGAAACAACACACTTGATCAATTATATGACATGAAGGACACTAACATAATGTGTTATTGACCAAGGAACCATGATACTATATAATATCCCTAGAAATAGATAATTTTAGAATTATCAAAAAGGTACAATAGTTATAGTTTAGATTTTCATAGTTTCAGTCATAGATTATTACATATGTTTAGTTTGTGCTTAATTACATGTATAATTACACAAGTTTACTCAGATTGGGGGCTTCATGCATGCCATGATAAATCTTATTTTAGTTTTAGTTACTCAAATATAGATTATTATGACTCAATCCAAAATCCATATACATAGATATGAAATTTGGGGGCATATGTGCAACACATTATTCCCATATGATCAATTTGAAACCAATAATCTCAAATGGAATGATATCTCCATGTAATTCTGCACATTGTTACTCCAAACACTATTTACACTAGGTTTATAATATATTGATGCCTTATTCCATCTGTAATGGTTAGTATTCTCAAGTAGTCCTTGAG